>PNEQ01116017.1:38638-135732 GCA_003012365.1 Medauroidea extradentata | reverse complement strand
CAGTTTTACGGTACTGCATTATGGTACAGCCAATGCTTGAACATGTGGCAGCAGTGTGTGATCTGTATGTGGAAGTGTCGGTGCAAAGAAGCTCAACAAAATATTGAATGGTATGTGGTAGAGAACGCAGGGGCAGGGTAGAGAAGAAGGTAACTATACACTATCTGTAATGATGAAGGAACTGGAATAGATCACATTGGGAACTGAAAAACAGTTGAGGATGTAAACAGTTAGTAGGTTTGTTAAAGGATCTGGTTCATGCAGTTGATGAGGAGAAGATGGCGTAGCTAGAGCTAGAGAAGGGCAGTGAGGTGGGTGATGAATAAATGGAAGAGGCAGGGTCAGTCTGGTGAGGAGGAAAGGAACTTTAGGTCTGGGGTGATAAACAGGGAGGGAAGATGGGGCAGTGTGGCCTGCAAACTAAGGGAAATTGTAGCAAAAGTAGAAAAATTCAGAGGGTGTGAAGAACGGAGTGGGGTTGACAGTCAATGCTGGTGAGGGAGTGGAATGCACTGAGGGAGGAGTTTGTGGCTGTGAAGGAGGTTGGAAGGTTTAGGAGGGGACTGGAGGATTGATGCTGTGAGGATGGAGAGTAATCTGATCACCACCGGGCTTTAGCCCAATTGTGAGTGTAAAATGTATAATAATTGTTATTATTATGAATGGAGAGGGATGGACAGGGTTAATTGTTACCTGAATAAGAGAGGGTATAGGGAGAAGGGAAACAACAGTGAGAAGATTGAAGGGGTTTGGAGGAGAACATAGCAGTGTAGGCTTATAGAGTACAGTATATTGTAATTTATTACAGCTATCAGATCTTTTCGTGTAACTTACATCTTTGAATGAAGATATTGATTTATTTATTTAGTTTTATTAGCCTCCTCGTATTTCCAATGCATACCAGAATTGAATGTTTAATAGTGTGAATAGATGATTGAAAAGGGCTGGAAATTTTAGAAATAGTATTTTATAGGGGCAGGTAAGAGTAATCTCGCCACTGACTGTATGCATTTATTTTTTTATGGAATACAAATTTTAAGGACCTGGGAGCTGGGAAGTGAACAAGTTTCATATCCTGAGCAAATGCTCAACATGGGATCTACGAAACACTTACAAAAAAAATAAGTAAGTGATAGGGTCAGATGAACTTGCCACTGGGTGGCCACCGAATTGTAATTGATGTTTTCATTAGTTATCTTGTTCAATTTCTCTTCCCTATTCCATATTTGGCTGAATTATGCATGTATGTTATTGCTTTATGCTGTCGCCTGTACTTAACTAAGAAGCATTTTGAGTTGGCAGTAACAATTAATTTACTGGTGAACAAAAATACAGTTTCTGATATTAGGCCTTACAATTTAAGATTTTTTTAATAGGAAAAGTAGGTTAACATTTTTTTTGCACGAATAAATAGAGTTGTACGACAGTATACACACCGATCCACTTCATTCTGAACATTGCTTTAATAACTACAGTAGACACATTGCACACCTCCGACACCAGCGAAATACGTCGCAAACAATTAAGGAGACGATATTAAATCCTACACAATGCTCACGAACATTACATGAGTGTACTAATTAACATTGCGAGAGCATGTTTACAAATTAAAACTACGAGTGTCTCGCACAGACGCAGAATGTATTTAATCGAACTTATAATTGCGTGCATGGTGCCGAAAGTATTGCTTGTTTCCCGTAGTTTCTTGATATCATGTTACACGTCGTAAAAATTACACAAACTTATTTCGAGGAACAGAAATTAATTTAACACGAGTCAATAAATCGTCGCCATTACACATTGTACAATCAACAAATTGAATTCTGGGCAATATCTGCATTGTCCGCATACAGAAAAGTCGGGATGAGCTCAACTTTTTCTGTACAGCTCGTCCGGAAAAAATCAA
This sequence comes from Medauroidea extradentata, assembly GCA_003012365.1. NCBI lineage: Eukaryota > Metazoa > Arthropoda > Insecta > Phasmatodea > Phasmatidae > Medauroidea > Medauroidea extradentata. The sequence continues at coordinate 133,826 of PNEQ01116017.1, read as the reverse complement.
GCCTTCTGATTGGCTGTTTGGTTTCTGGATAGTCCGGATCTGCATGAACTGTGGACGTGTGAATCCGCCTTTACGCCTGAATACGCGCTCCCACAAAACTCGGGTTTACCACCATTACGTGATGTTCTCAGCATATCTGTAGAGTTATTAATTTTTTTTTTTTTTTTTTTTTTTTTTTTTTTTTTTTTTTTTTTTTTTGTAAATGTTATTAAACCCATGACATTTTTCATTCCCTCTCCCTCCACGCAGCAGCTGTAAACATACATGATCATTGAAAGAGTTGAACAATGGCAATGCATGACTGGATGTAGTTTCTTGGACACACTCCATTGCGATGCAGATGTCCAAAAAAATATATTATACGGAAACAATCCTTACGTGTAGAGGAACATAAAGTGTTACGTGAATATAGGTCCAAAAACGCACCGTTTCTGCGCTACAGTTGGCATACATGACGTATGGTTGATAGCGCGCTGGCAGGATCATGTTGCTGTGTCACAGTTGTTCCTATTATCTGTGTGTTAGTGGCGTAGTGTGTGGCATAGTAACATGTTACGTACTGCTGTAATGATGCCACACAGCAACATGATCCTACCCGCGCGCCATCAACCATACGTCACGTATTGCCAACTGTAGCGCAGAAACGGTGCGTTTTTGGACCTATGCCCATATAACACTTTTTGTTCCTCTACACGTGAGGATTGTTTCCCTAGAATATTGTCACGGAATTTTGCAACCAACCTGTATAAGTAATTGTAATATATATAACTATATAAGCAATTACTGTCCTCGATAAGAGGGGCTGTAGTTCAGGAGCCGTTTGCTGATTGGAAGTACGGTGGCGGAGTTTCGGCGCCAAGGAAAACGATGCGGTTAGGGGTAAGTGTTTACTTACCAGTAAATGGTAGAGCAGTACGAGACACGGAGAGACCGCTGGACGTTGGGTCACGCGCGACGCCTGCAAGTTTCGTTAGAAGTTGAATGTTCATTATTAATACGGGGTAGAGAAGCGCCGTGAAACTCGGCACGATTCCTCCAAGCATTAACGGGAGTAGCAGGTGTTTACAAGTCAGTGCTGACAACCAACGACTTGACATTCCCCGGTGATTAAATAAGGAACAGCTGAGAATATACCGGAAGTGATTTTGCCATATTTAAAGTTAATGATTGAGCGAAATACCGGTAACCCGAAACATTTGAAATATCAGATAAATAAATATTATAGTGGAATTCTCACATCACCTCGGAAAAGATCTTATAACTTTAAAAAAAAAAACTGGATATGTTTTCATAATGTGGAGATAAGAACCATTCCGATGAAACTAGCTTTCAATATTAAATATTGAAATTGGCCCATCAGTTTGGGAGCTACGATGCCACAGGCAGACAGACAAATGGCCGTCAAACTAATAACACCTCTCCTTTTTTATCAGGGGTTAAAATGTACTTCATACGGCTTAGAAAAACTTTAGTTCTGTTAATATTAGGTCAGATATTATGTTAGGTTTTTCGGTACTACTTATATTATTCCAATTCCTATCTAAAATATAAAAGGATATTTAAATGGAAACTCAGTACTCTTTTGTAGAAACATTCCAAAATGCAGCGTTTATTAAGCATGTTTTCCGTAATTTAATATAACTATCTACAATATTTCGTTTGAAATTGAAATTTTAATATTGTTGTTCGTGCGTATCGTTTTTACATGTAACTTTAATTCGCGAAGTTTCATTCCAACTCGTTAATCGCCGTTCTCAATTAATTTATCCATTGAATGCATATTTCCAATAATTTTCTTTTAGGTCAACTGTTTCAAATATCCTTTTGCTTGGGGTGATGTAAGCACTTTGACTTCATTACCTTGAGATCTGCAGTGTTTCTCACGAGTGTTGTCAGATGTGAATCCTCTTTTTTTTTTTTTTCCGCTTGTTTGTCTGCATAATTTTTACAGTTTCCATTCCTACTGCATCATGTGCTCGCACAAAACGACTAGTTCCGAGTCAATATTATGTCAAGACGACCTTCTCCCTTTCCCCATCGGCGCCACAGTTCACGCTCGCTATATTGCGAACCGCGCCACCTGCTATCCGTGTCTGGGCAAATGCGGTTGCTTGAAGTGCGTGTTCGTATTTCTTTCTCATACTTTCGTTCGCCATTTACGCACTTCTGGCAAATTACACAAACCAGCGTAATATAACTGAGAAATGTGACGCAGAAGCAGAACACTGACCTCTAATTGAGATTACCCAGGTTACATTTCTAGGGTAGTTGTAACATTCCTAGGTTATTTGGAGAGAAATATTTACATAAATTTGATAAATGTTTCATTTTTATGGTGTGTACTACTAATAATGAATAATAACGCCGATTTTTTTTTCTTTTTTGGATACTTTAGAAACTCCGAATACAGTCTGTCTGTCCCACGAGATATTCTAGGTGCTTTATATTTATGAAACTTGATTTCTTCTATGAAACAACCGAACACCGCCACGTATCCAAGAAACGGCGACCCACGAGCGTCAACCCTTGGTGACGAGAAACAGTCTAAAAATATAGACGCTCCCGAATTTCGCGGTCAACCACGCCTGCGATCACGACAACCGTGGGTACGTCAACACCCTGCTGACGACCACGAAGAAAGCAAAACTTAATCAAATATGCGGACACTCCCGCGAATGGAGACGCGGCTCCGGGGCCAGTCCACCTCTTGTGGCGGGCACGACCAGAGTCCTCCTCAATCCGCGGACTCCCGCGACGAATCCGGGCACAGCCACACCTCGTGATGGTCACAACGAGAGTCCCCTTCAGCTCCCTAACCAACACTCTCGCGGCGCTTTCTCTAAACAAAACAAAAAAAACTGCCCCCTTACACTCCCAACCAATCGTAGGCTCTGTGGACGACTGTCAAAACTAAACCCGGTCTTTCCTCCATGTCGGTTTATTTATTTATTTAATTTTCGAAACTACCGCAGGTTAACATTGACATATACTGGAACTTTTTACAAAACATGAGACCTTTATGATGACTAATAATTAAGTTAATAATAAACTTCACTGCTGGGGGTAGGTGAAGCCACGCCCCTGTGCTGACTTACTTTTAGCCTGTCACCCACACCAATTCAAGGTCTATGCAAAATAGCATCTTATGATTACAGCTTTCTCTCCCCTGAAATGTTAAGGGTTAACTAGCCGTTAAACATTTCAAAACTCCTCTTAATCATTGCGCCTCTCGCCAGTATGCAAAACTAAATTCAATACAAATGGCATAAAACCAATTATTGTGACTTGAGTAAGATTAAACAAATAATCCTGAATACACTAAAATTTCAATGCTCTCTCTACGACTATTCTAACACAATTTGCTGTATTTACATAGAACATTATGTTTAATCAATATGAATGGCAAAGGGGCCTATTACACAGTCATCATAATTCCGTTTTTTCTAAACGTATCAATTTTAATATATTTCTCGAGTGTGCGTGGGAAAGAGGCAAAAACACATGGGAACGTTTTGTTTCCTTAGTCAAGTAGATTAAATATTCATGTATTTTAAGTGCGTGCACGCTTTTAAAAATGTGAAGTAGGAAGGAAATATTTTCGCGGAAATTGGCCAGTGTTTCAGTAAAATAAATATACTACCTTAACATCATTTACTCTACCAAATATGTACCGTGAAGCTAGATCATGCAATTTTAAATTAAAATAAATGCACCTTCTGATTATGTCATAAGATTTTAAGTGGCGCTCTATTTAAAAATAAAATGATAACACTGACTAACTGATCTACGTACAGCCCCAACCGATGGAACTAGAAACGTATCTAAGTTACCCTAAGGGCGAAGGCATCCGGAAGGGGATGAAAAGGGGTGAAATATGTTTTCTATGAATCGTCGACATAGCTCAAACCCGAAGGTCAATCTCGCTTCTGATTATCACTCCATTGGGACACTCGTACAAACTCATTTACATAGACTCCTGGATTTTTCGAAATTTGACACTAAATGGGTAAAAGGAGGAGAATTGTGTTTTACACACACACACACACACACACACACACACACACACACACACACACACATATATATATATATATATATATATATATATATATATATATATATAATCAACTGATACCTATACAAATGTCTGAGACCTGATTTCGAAATATTTCGCATGTGTGACAAGACGCTACGTGTACTTTAGATTATTTCTCCTTTATATACCGAACTAGTCGAGATTTCGTACCACTCTTTGCTTCTCTGTGATGCTGACACAAATACAAAAAATATATATTTCACTGGGATAAAGAAAGAAGGGTGGAATGTTCTCGAACCCAGTGGGATATCTTGTGTTTTTCGCTTTAATAGGACACCCGTAAAAAGTCAAAGAGGTGATGTAATGATTTTTCGAAATTTGTTTTCGATAAATACTCGACTAACCCATGATATTTTTAACCAGTTGAGATATCGAGTGTTATCTGCTTCATAAGAAGTTATATAAGTTGTACAACTGGATAAAATTAATTAATTTTAAAGGGAAACGTTTGTAAAATATTCAAGGAAGACGATCTCATGGACAAAAAAAACTATCCAAAAAAGCATTTACTACCAATGATAAATGTTTTAAGTAACATTTTGCAGTCCTCTTGTTACGCACTGGTTACTGTTGGCGCAGGCCGGACGATGTATGTGAGTTTTCTTGGGGTTTTCCCGCTTTCCCGGCCACTTTATTCCGGCGCTGCTCCATACTTGTAACCCATTACCAGTGCTAAAGATCTACATCTTAAGTCCTGACTAAAATCTCTTCACTTTGTGTCTTATGATTAGGGGCCGGAAGATTTCGCCGATTCTATGATCTGCATGCTAGAATCCATTGTTCTACGCATACTCAAGCCCCGTCTATTCGTTCATTGTCTGTTGTTCCACTGATAGCAGATAGTGGGTAAATGGTCGGGGCTTGAGTATTCATAGGATATTTGATTCTAACATGCAGGTCATTGAAACCGCGACACTTTCCGGCCCTTACTTATGATGCATGTTTCGTAAACACGTCTCGTAAAACAACGTAGCTCATAAGTTTTGTCACGTCGTGTAGCCGTGCGGTATATTTAACATCTGAAAAATGTCTAGCGCATCTAGAAAGCCGCGGATTTTCTTCCTTGTTCCTAGTCGTACATTGTATAAAATACTGGCGTCTCGGCGTCGTAATACTCACAAGCACATGTCTGTAGTTCCCACGAATAGCAACAAAAAGAAGATGTACGTTAACCATTACCTACACAGGAGTCGGAATTTTTACGAAGAGTTTCGGAAAGAATGTCAGCGATGAACATGCAAATAAAAGAAAACTAGTAAGTTAATACGAATTTGATTACTAAATAATGTTTTGTAACTTAATTAAAAGTTTACCTGCTCGTTTATTTATGCGCATTTTCCTATTTCTAGCGTTACTGTATATACCGGCATGAAATGCTGCTATTTGTGGGTATATTAAGAATAACCTTATTTTTATATGTTAAAATATAGCATACACACACACACACTTACATACATATTCTCCAGTTTTAAATAAACGCAATATATGTATAGCCTTTTAACTTAAAAGAATTGTTTATAGGATATTAATTTGTTTTAAAGACTAGTTAAATCTAAAATTTCGCAATTTTTCTATTTTGTTATAGTCATTACTCTCAGACGATCTTCTTCAATTCGAGTCTGTTGAAGGATCAGCAGTGAACTGGCAAACTAGAGGCATTTATCGAATTACATTACACTTCTCCCACAAAGTTGCACATAAAATATAACACAGCTATGCCATCATTGGCTTCAGTTCAGAGGATATTTAGTATTAATGGATTTTTTTGGGGGAACGAAGAAGAAAACTCACTGACAAACAATTTGAAATACAATTGTTGTTGAAATTCAACGAGTAGTTACAAAATTATCAGAAGGCTTGCTGGTATAAATCTGTTAGAGTGCTTACTAAATTGTTTTTTTAATTAACTTAATTTTAGATTTAATATTTTATTGGTTTTGTGATAAAATGCGCTTCTCGCTGTATATAACTTTAGGTGCCTCTGTAAATTTTTCCATTAAATGTCCTTTAATTTAATTTTATTAATTGACTGTGTAAAAATTTTGTTTGTCGAAACAAGTTAAATATGTTATTTGTACTGGAAAAAACAAGCACTTCTAAAGCTTTATAATGTCGCAATGTACCATTATTGTTCAGTCCCTCCCCTTTATTCGAGTAAGTTAACTTATAATCAGTTAATTTTTTCCGGCTGCTAACTTTCAATCGGTTACTTTCTTCAAGCAGTAACTTTTCTCTTAATTGAGTTAAATTTTTGCACACTAACTTTAACTTAATTTTAGTTAATTTTTAACATTAACTTACGCATGTTCGTGGGGCAGGAAATAGTATACGCAAACTTTTCTGCACATTGCGTCGACGTGCAGAACGCTTGAATAACGCAAATTGTATTAGAACAATCTTCTCTCCGTATCCTGTCATTAAACTACGCATGCCTCTTTCTTTTTGGTGTAACAGTGTTGTCAAAAATCGTAAAGTGCATCGTCAGCGCGACGAAGGTGTGTGCCGACATTCATGTCACCATCCTGTTATCTTGTTGTAAAAATAAGCATGTACCATGTTATAAACCTCGTTTAAGGCCATGCTCTCTAGTTTGTACTTTTTTTTAGATGTATTGATTTTTTACACATAAACGAAAAAATATATCAAAAACCTGTCTTTAAAAATCGTCTTCTCCATTTTGGCAGATTTTTTCAAGGCAGTAAAAATATAGTTTTATCTAATTACGTAATTAACGAAATTTTGGTTAATTGCATTTTAAGTCGAAACCTTAAAATTAGCGGTCACGGTAAAACCCATTTTAAACAAAACTGTCACACATATTTTTGATACCTGCTCTCGTTTATGTTTTAAATAATAATTATCGCAAAAACATTACAAACTAAAAAAAAAACTTGAATATAAAAGAACAAATAATATTTTTCAAGCTTCTTTTTGTGTGGTTTGTTACAGCTAACCTCAAGCAACGTGTATAAAGAGAGCCGTCACTAATCTTTCCCCCCCCCCCCGGGCCAAAAAAATTCCCTTATATATTCTAGTCCTCATACTTTAACTTAAGTAGTATTTCTACGTTATTGTAGTTTTGTTTGTTATACAATTTCAAATGTAATTAATCAGTAGTATATATTTGGGCAACAATGCGTACTGTTGCATTCGAAAATTCCACAGCAATTAAAACTTTCCTTTGTAAAACGTGCTGATGAAAATGAAAAAAGTATATTCAAACAGATATATATTGTTCGCTGTAAAATGTGTTTCAGGAATCAGTTCGGGATGGCTAAGTAGAATACTGTTGTCATCAGACATTCTACCAATGACAAGTAGCGTATTTTCGAAGTGTTTGCTTAATTAATTATTTACATTTCAATAATATACCAAAAAATTTACTTTAGGGCGTTAACTGTAGACATTTATACAGTATTTTGCATAATTGCAGGTTAGATCTTAAGAACAAATTTCTCACCACTAGAGAGAGATAGAGAAAACAACATATGAATATAAACCTGCAACTGCATCGTTTCTGCACGTCACATCTGTAAACATAACTTACTGTCTACATACTCTACACTTAAAAGTCACGACACTATATAGACTGTACACGATAAAGTGAACACTGCTTGAATTTTCCTTCCAGCCATCTTGCAATCATGTTTAGTATTTTTGACCTAACGTCTTCCCTGGGACAGATAAAACAGAGAAAACACTCCCCCAACCTCAAAACTTAACATATTTGGCCCAAATTAAACAATTTTTGTATATTAAATGTGTTGAGGAGTGCACAGTTTAAAGTGTACTGACCGTGTCATGTATTGTCAGTACAGTACAGATAAAACGGATGCATCAATGCAACAGCTGACAAAGCGCTGCGTCCGAATAAGGCTCGGCTTCAGTCGCCGTATAGAATTTTATTATTTTTCGCTTATTTAAATTCTGAGAAGAAAAATGTTAAATCGGTGACTATACCGCAAATTCTATCTACTTTGTGCTATAGCACAAGCACGGCAGTTAAATTAGTACTGTATAGTTAGGTCGCAATATGTCGGGCAAATTATGAATATAAAAATAATATGCCACACACATTGCAGCGTAATTATAACTCAACAACTAAATCGCAGGGTCTGTACTGTAGCGAAATGTAAATATAATTTAAGGTGTAATCGCATATTTAACAGTTTTCTTCTCGGAATTCCCAAAAAGCGAAAAATAATAAAATTAACATAAATTGAATTTACTATTTTTCGCTGTTTTGGAATTCTGAGAAGAAAATTTTTAAACATGCGACTATAACGCAAATGCTATTAAAGTTGAGCTACAATACAATAATTGAGTTAGTAACGTATAGTTATGTAGCTATCAGTCGGGCAAATTATGATTGTAAACTAATTTGCCACACAGATTGCGGCGTAATTATATGTTAACAGCTAAATCGCAATTTCTGTATTGTAGCACAAGGTAAACAGAATTCGCGATATAGTCGTATATTTAAAACTATTTAACATTATTATTTCAGAAAAGCGAAAAATAAAATTATTCGATATGGCGACTAAAACCGAACCTTAAGAGGGCGTGGTACATAATTCTACGCTAAAAGCATTAATCCATAACTGTAGGTTTCTTGAAGCCAATTTGCAAAAAGTAAACAATAGCAATCCTAGACAATAGTTTAAGCAAACGTTTTAAGCAAAATAGTTTCCAGTATTACGAACTTCTGAGGCACAATCACTGACGCCGGAACCTCGTGCATTTAACTGCAGCGCAAGAGATCACGCGTAACTAATTAGTGATACTGGATAAATATTTACTCATAACGTTGGCAAATACCATTATCTAGGATTGTCATTGAGTATTTTATCCATATTGGCTTTGAAAAAACCGTAAGAATCAACTGATATTTTCAGCGTTTATTTATCTACTATGCACTCTTAAACAGTCGGCAGAACATGTCTGGTATCGGGCTGCCTGCACGCTACGTCTGTGATAAAATTCCATAGTAAAATGAGGCACTGTACTCTGTACTGTCCGCGCTCCAGCTCTAAGTCCCTGGCGTGTATGTATTTGTCTTCGTAAACTTCATGTACGCTACAGTAACACAGTATCAAACACGCCCTAACTTACGACGTTACTACACCTAGCGTGTGCGTCGCACACTATTGGGCCTCGTTGTGATATTTATATATTTACGGGCGAAAAACACACGCAAGACATTTTTATCAATACATTATTCGCAAACGTCTTTAAGACACTTTTCGTCGCTACAGTATTGAGTCTACATTAATTTTAAACCAACTAAACACTATTATAGATGCTTGTAATGCGAAATTTGTGACATTTTGTAACGAATTTTGTATAAATTATTCGGGAGGAAATACAGATGGAGTGCAGTGCATATACTTTTATTGTAATTACTTCGCAGGTATTTATAACAACATAACATTCACAATAGATGTTATTGATCACTTGTGTAGGCCTATTTAATGACTATATATTGAAAATAACATTATTCTGAGTAACTTTGTATAAGGTAGACACAACATTTTACAGGCCATTGATAACAAAAGCACGTAGCAATATTTGTGTTTAGATTTATCGGAAAGATTAAAACCGGCTGAAAATAGAAATTAAGTAGGACTTTTCTGAGTGCTCACTTTATCCCGCATGGGATAAAGCCTTAAATTTCCCTTTTAAGGTTGGCCGTTTCCCTTTCGTCGAAAGTTCGACATTTATAAGCTATGGTCTCGTTGTGAGACAAGTTAACGATTGTGTGGTACATATACGTCGGTTCTTAGTGCAAAATTAAAATTGTTAAGTTTTTTGAATGCCAGTATTTAAAAAACAGCTTTACTGGACAACAATTTTTGCCAACTTTTTGGTCAAAAAATATAATCCGGGTCAAGTATTTTTGGTGCACATGCTGAATTCGAACTTTTGATTGCGACGCAATAAATTACACAAAACAGATGCACCACTCTGACAAAATATTTGCTTCAAAGGTTGGCAAAAATTATCCCTTATTTACTATATATATTTTATTTATGTTTTAATTAACTTCCAGAAACCTGTAAATTTCAATTGTTAGTAGAGTTACTTAAGGAGAGTGTTAGACAATGTATGTCGTGTTGAAATGTATGTCGATACGTACTTGAGCTTGGCATATCGTCGACAGCTAGGTCATTAAAGATGGAACCATCTCATCAGAAAATTAAGGACACAAATATTACAACCCCAACATTCTCCTGGAGTGATTTTGGCCGACCATGGTAAATTGAAATAATGTTGGTCGGACCGAGAACCGAACCCGGATCTGTCCTGTGAGAGTCCAGTGAACTACCACTGTGCCATTTAGCTCACTATATTCATATCTTCATAATGTAAACATAGTGCTTGAAGTATGCATATATACCCTTGCAAGTAATGAGTGCTGAAAGTTGAAAAATTGTAAAGAGTTGGGATTCAGCAAGTAGTTATAAATATGTAAGTCGTTTTTCAATGTAATTTTATTGTATGTTTATTTATACGTATCATATATTTTTACACATTATTCCTATATAATTTCTTTACAATTATTTCTATCCAGTTTCTTACCCAAACGTAACAAAAAAAAATCTCCAGTTACTAGCATTTGTGTGAAATTACAATTTACAACACACAGCTGCAAAACTCGCCATATTTTCGCAAACAATAAGTCGTTAAGTTGGCCCCTCCTGCAAGGGCGGAAGTAAATATGCAGAAGAGACTAGAGTCACTATTCGGAATTATGGGAAAAAAATTACATTATTTCCAGCTCTGGAGACTGCGTCTCCAACCTATTTTTGCTAGCAGTAAAATTGTTTTATGTGTGTTCAACTCTCCCTTAGTGTGATTTACTGTAGCGTATATCGTCGTAAATGCATGATAATATAGATGTTAGTCCTACCACGCTCCGTAAAAACTGCAAGAAAATTTCCAAGTGAAACTGTTTCTTACGTTTTGTTTATACCGGATATTTAGTGACGTAATTCAGGGTTCCTCCCTCCATTCGTTTATCATCACGTTCCGTAGCTTATGATGTAGTAGCGCAGAAAAACGTTTCCAGCTCAGCTGTCTTGCAATCCAATGAATAAATTTTCATCACAAACGATGAACACGAGGCAGACTTTCATATGCATAAAAGACCGGGAGCGTTTTGTGGGTTCAATTTAATTCATACAGTTCCAGTTTTAAATGCTGACATTTTTAAAACCATTTCAAGATACTTTCAGAGTATTCTGTCTAATATAACAGTTTCCTTGTTCCATGTTCTGAAATTATTTATAAATAATATATGTACGCTAGTAAAGTTGACTATATAGGTGTATGCCACATCTATTGAACTATCTCGAAAAAAAAATACGATAAATTGCTTACATTAAGAAAATATATTCATTTAAAAGAAATTATAGACTTTATAGTACGTCATAGCATAGTTAAGATTTTAATCTTGTTTGCTATACGCTATTAAACTACTATTTCAGTAATAAAGGCTATTTCTGAAATATTTACGTAAAAAATTACACCAATTCCAACTAGAATGATTTCGCATAAAATAGGTATGTCGTATTTATTTCATAAAGAAATTTCCGAATATTGAGTTATCGCCTGCATTTATAACATTATATTTTGATCACTCTTCAAATATATTGTTCTTGAATTCGAATTTTTCTTAAGTAATATTGTGTTAAGTTGAAAGTTTTCTCATAGGAACAGTTGCTGGAAGGTTTCTTAACTTAATTTGTATATTATGAACTAAATTGTAATATAAAGTAGCCAAACTTATCGCTCTACTATTTGCAAGTGCTGTGATAATTGATTCTCTACATTTTTTTCTAAAATAGAATAATTTTGAACTAAGGTTCTAACAGAGATAAAACTACTTACAAATGTATTATAAAATTCACCACAACGTATGCATTAAAGTAATATGAGTAAATTCTAAACGCTTATATTTAGAAAAAGAAGGAACTCTAAATAAAACTAAATATTTAGTAACTGAGTCTGTAATTATATCCAAGCACTCTTATAAATATTTCCGACTCACGGGGCTTCGTTATATTCAGAGAATTTAAAAGGAAATTTTAATATTTCTTGCATAATCTCGATTCGGAAGTAGGTTCTTTCTAAAATGATGCTTAAGACAGTACTTCCTGACTGTTTGTAGCTGTTGGTCAGTCGTTGGCAAATCACACTTTGACTGGCAGGTTTTAGCCAGTTAGAGGTTGCCTGCTACTGGATGTGATTGTGAGAATTTTTTATTTGTATCCGCATTTGCGATTAGTACATTTAAGGGTATTGCTTTATTTCAGTCTATTCTACTCTTTAATTTTCCTTGTCACTTGAGACATTAACGTTAGTACTAAGATTATAAACTTCAACTGTGTGATTGGTTTCGTTTACGGCTAGTCACGACTTATGGTAGATCTTCACTGTTTGCAGTCGAAACGTGTAAATTATTTTTTTTCTGACTTCAATAGCCTTTACCATATTTAATAAATAAATATATTCTGTATACTCCATTGCTTTGTACTGAGGTCACAGTAACATCCACAAAACACTTGGGTTTGGATACATTGCGAACATTTTGTTTCTTGAAAAGGAGAGTCCATTTACTAAAGGAGAGGCCTCAATTTTGTGTAAGTTACCACAAGTTGCTGTCAGTCTTTGTGTTTGTCTCGAAGTTTTCTTCTGTTTAGTGAAACCGAGTAAAAGTTTTTTTTTTGTGGCCACAAAATGTTTATTTTTCAAGTTGGACTTCACCAAAATTTTGTAGAGGCTACTTTTTTTGTAATCACTGTAAAACTATACTGGTGGCAGCAAATAATTTGTGGTCATCATAAAATAAACTTTGGCAATGTTCATAATGACAAAGTAATTTGTTGTAACCACAAACCTTTTATCACTGTGTTGCTGTTTTCATGGCTGTAGTCAGATATCTCGCCTGTTGTTCAAGTCACTTACCTATAAAATTGTTCTAACCCTGTTAAAAAAAAGAGTTGAAATAACTGTCCTTTTTTGTGATCGATGGTATGATGTGTCATGTAAACGGATTTTTTGTGGGTTGGTTTGTGAATTCGCACAGTTGCCTATGTGGTTATAATTTTTTCTCATTACTTCAACATCCAGAAAGGAAAGCTTTCTAATGGTTTTACAGCTAATGTGAACTGGGCGGTTGTGTAAATATACAAATGTTTCAGGAATTATTTTATGTTAAGCTTCGTCGTAGTTCTAGATTACGAAGAAGACATAAGTCTAACCTAAAAAACTGCTGTTTACATTGGCAGGCGATATTTTTTCCTCAAAGTCAGTTACATTAGCTAACCATGCATTTTCATCCAACGCGTATGCAAAATTTCAGCTCAATCGGTTGACGATAACTGCTTTAAAATCCAGTTGCAAGATTTAACCGGAAGAAACATACTAAAATTGCAAGTTAAATAAAAGCTCGTAAATAGAAAACGCGTGATTCAGTCTTGTCTTTGACTTGAGTGGTAGTGAGAGCGTTATACGGTCCGTTAACAACAAGGTCTTGCCGATGAGTGTGAAATGAGGAGGAAGAACAACACATCATCCTTGCCCGAACTAGGATTTAAACCCAGGACCTCTCGCATCGTAGACCAGCGCCTAACCGACTACGCTACGGAAACCTGCTTTCGACTAGTTACTAGCAGTTTTACTTTTATGTATATGGTTATTATTAATCCTCACCTTAAAATTATTTTCGTTGGATTCTGGCGGCTCAAAACGAACGTAATATTTATAATCGCTCCATAAATAGAAGAACGTCACAACTCAAAAAATACCGATTTTTAGTTAGTAACATGAAAAAATTGCTTAAAACGAGAAGATTTTAGATACAATAATGACGTAAATTTAGTTTCAAAAACTAGCCACATGAGGGCAGATGTGTCTATCTGTCGTTACTGATACCAGTCCAGGTAGTTTGTGGAAGACCATCTATTTTGAAAAATACCATATTTTCAGTTGCGACGTTCTTCTGTTTATGGAGCGAAATGATAATGCGATGTTCCCTCTTTTATATGTTGTATATCTTCGCTATTAGTCTAGTTGAGATAAATTTTACAACCTGAACATCAAGGAATCTCGACCATTTTATTATGTCTGTATGATTTTATGAAATACTTTTGGAAATATTAAGTTGTAATAATAGTTATACATTATCGTTTAACTAAGAATCCTTGAATACTGTTTTTTTCTTGGGTTATTTCCTTTGCCATAGCCAGAACAATACGTACTTTGGAAAGTTACGTACTAAGTTTGAGTCCTATAAAATTAACTACCGTTAAATTTTTTGTGTAAATTTATGTGAATTTATCAGAATGACACAAAAGAGGGAATGTTAGATAATCCAAACAAGACAGAACGTTTTCGTATCCGTCCCTAAGACTGCATTTATTGGGGAATCTTACGTAAAATATCAGGGATTTTTTTATACACAATTCATTCAGATATACGGAAATCCATAATACTCCGTAAAATTAAGAATCGTCATTGAAAAAGAGTGGAGTCGGGTTTATCATGACGATAGCACTTTTAAAAATAGGAACCAAAAGGAAAACATGTGTGAATGCATATGTATAGGCGTTTGTGTGTGTGTGCACGTGCGCGTGCGGGTGTGTGGGTGTGAGAGGGGGGTCACACACGTGTAGGGACAAAGTTATACGTGATTTCTTATTTCTGTCGCACAAATATCTACTCTATTTTAGAGCATTTTCGTTATTTAGAATCCGTATTTTCTTTCTATTCTGTTTACTTGCGTACTTTTTCGTCTCATGTCAAAATTTTTTGTGAGCAAATGAGACAAATGAGATAATGATATATAAGTCTGCAGCACTGCTCCTAGCGCAACCAATAGCAGTCGAGCTCTCTCGCCTTTTAACGGGTTGTCTAGTATATTGTCACTTTGCAAATAATTTTGTACCTTTTTTGGTTATAGGTTTCTACATGTTCCATAATTCAATACAATGCTGACTAAATATGTGTTATTTACATTAAAAGCGGATTCTTTTCTTTTTTCTTTTTATATGGCGTGTTTTTAGTGTACGTGGAGTGGCATTTTCCCATATGCTGTACGACTGCTTTCCCACAAATGTTCGGCCAGTTTTGATTTCTGTATCTCGCCTTTTTTTTTTTTTATTTATTTATTTAATACGAGTAGAAAGGGGTCTGCGTCTGCCTTCCACTTGCATGGTACTTGATAAACACAGTCTTGCGTTTGTGGTTTGTTAATTGCAGGTTTCATCTTTGCGATTGTGCTTTTTAATGTGGTCATAGATTTTAAGGTAGTGTGTATATTGTACCGGTTACCTAGCTGTCTTATCTTTTCTGAAGGGCCCCGGACATATGGGATCACTATTGTTACTACAGATTTTTCAATTGTGTTGTGTGGATTAACTAGATGTGTAGGAGCAGTGCTGCAGGCTATAAATACTGCCAATTGTTTTTCCAGTTTTCACTTTTACTTCACCTGAAGACAGGAGCAGATGTCAGCTCCCGAAACGTTGTGAAAAGTCGGTCTTTAGAAATCTACTGTGTTCTTTTGTATCTTTATCATTGTGTCGTTAGCATTTTGTCTGTGACGTCGTCGTTGTTATTCTGTCTTTTGTCCATTATTGTAATTGTCCAAGCATTATTGCTGTTGTCTTAATTGTAGTGTCCTAAGTGTTACAGATTATTTTCTTTTGTATTCGAACTCCTTTTTTTGGATGTTGGTTTCATTTTCCTTAATATGTTGTTGAATAATTCCATATAGGATCTATCATGTTCTGTTGGTTTGGTTTATGGATTTGTTG
The DNA here is from genome assembly GCA_003012365.1 of Medauroidea extradentata. Taxonomy (NCBI): domain Eukaryota; kingdom Metazoa; phylum Arthropoda; class Insecta; order Phasmatodea; family Phasmatidae; genus Medauroidea; species Medauroidea extradentata. Next base: position 117,911 of record PNEQ01116017.1, on the reverse strand, counting down.
ACTACAACCAAACTAGGCTTCTTTTCAAATATATTTCGTTTGTTTTTTCCGTAGTCTCAATCAGGGCCATAGAAGAACACGTCTGGACACTCGCCTAGAAACTTGGCCCCCTTGTTGTTTGACTGCAGTTCATCAAGTTATCGAGAGTGTTGTGCTTTATTGGCGCTACAAACAGGGCGGTCGGGCTCAAACTCCCCCCACTTCCCTCCCACAAAGATAAACAATTCATCGAAACATATTTTTGATCAATTTATAAAATACTTCCTTCGCTCAAAATCCTCAAGCATGCCTCCAGCAATCTGTAATTTACTTTATAATATGAACACTGGAAAAAAGTGGGCGGAGTTTGAGCCCGACCGCCCTGATTACAGCGCCAAAGACGCACAACATTCTCGGTAACTTGGTGAACTGCAGCCAAACAACAAGGGGGTCAAGCAAAATACATTGTTAGATAGGCGAGTGTCCAGATCTCTACTTCTACGACCGTGGTCTCAGTCTAAGAATTCCGGGATGACATAATATTGTGTTGGCGTATGTCCACAATATTACAGTACGTTATTATCTTTAATCGCAAAGAATATTCAAAGATATTGTGTAAATACGTGGTCAAGGAAGGTTACTTTTTTTTAAGGTTAAGATAAAAAGGACGAAATTTTACTGTGTAATATCGCTTTGCAAGAAGTATAGAAATTAATGTTTTAATTGGATGTAATGCTAACAGAATTAATTTTTACAACTTGAAAAGCACAGTCCTATATAAAATAGTTATTGGTTTACAGCATAGGGTTTTTAGAGTAGGGGTAAGTGAGATTTGTCCTAATAAACTACAAATATTAATTAATTGTTTCACAAAAATAATATACTCTTTTATGAATTCAATTTATTGTGTGTGAAAATTAATAAAAAATATATTGCATTATAGTATTTTGTGAACACGTGACTTTCTTTGTTTCATATATATATATATGTGTGTGTGTGTGTGTGTGTGTGTGTGTGTATTAGTTAAATACTTTAGCATGTTGACAAAATATACAAAGAATTGAAAACGTAATGTAGAATTAAATTTAAATTATTTTATTACATAATTTAACACAGTAAATGGTTTATCCATGCATTTTGTGTAATGAAGATTTTTCCTATTCTCGTGCACAAAAAACTTCGTTTCGAGACAGATTCTATTACGCCCAGCATTCCCCTGTAACACTGAAACCACAAAAATGTAGTGGGTCAGTATATGGAGACAGCCCGATGACCCTCGGGTCCCCTTTTATTTCACAAGCACGTTTACATAACAATAGGTGCTATGTTCATATTGAACAACTTACTTTGTCACGTCCGTTTACAGTGACATTTTGACTGCCGGAGCACTCCAAGGTAATATAACTAGAGATGATAAATTGCGAAAATTATTTGTGCTAACATACTTTTGAAAACACTGTAGTTTCTCGCCACATGTATGATTGGGTGATATACGTATGATACAATGTAACTGTCTGCAGACCAATAACAGACATCAAATAGTACAATAGTGGGACTCTTACTGGCTCAGTCAAATAGGGTAACAGCTCCATGTACAGTGACAAGCCAATGAGCTTTTGATAACTGAACATACGTTGAAACCCAGTAAACAGTCAAATATTTTGACGATAAACTATAATCTATAATTATAACATACAGTACATACATTAAAAACTTAGCTTTGTTGCAACATACTAACTACCAATCTACCCCACCTGATCATCTGATAGTGTTGTTTTCGACACGCCAGCCATCATGTCAGCCACCGACAGTGATAACATCACAGTAATCGTAGTCCTGTTTCGAGTGCTCAGTCTGTAATCATGTTGTATTGAAACTAATGTGAATTACGAAATTACTGACACTTTCACGAATATCGCAATGTTTGTCAAAGTTTAGTTTCGCGGAAAGTGCTACAATAACTAGTCTAAAGGTGATCTGTACTCGCCATTTTGTAACAATGGAATATATAATCTTGATCCGCTATCCGTTATACGTACTAGCAAACAAGAGGAATAAATAAACTGTAGTTGCGTTTGAAGATATTGTCGACTTACTCCGCTGTAATTCTCAACACACGATTATGTATCCGTGCATAGTTTTGTGGCTTAATTTGTAATTAAATGATGAAATTAATAACCAGCGTAAAGTATAGCGTCTCAAGCTTATAAAATTGGTATATACTTTATATTTTGAAAATATCTATTATGATGTTCAGTTACTAAGAGAGGGGTAAACCTAGAATAAACTTACTATATACATATATTGCAATTGTAACTTAAATTAATTTTTTACTTTTTAGTTCACATTTTTTAAAACTTTTTTTTTTTTACTTTTAATTTGTTTTTACTTCTTAGTCTTCAATCTTTGAAACGTATTTATTGATTTGTCGGAGTACTTTATATACCTATTGTGTTGATTGTCCATAACAACTACCTGTGTATCCCGTACCTTTGACGAAAAGTCGTTTATTAACATTCCTTCTTGATATTTGGTTCGAGCCTTTTCGTTATGTTGATGTTGGTCCATCCTCCCAGAGATTCCGGAACAGAAAAGTAAGGCACTTAATTTAACGGGGTGCACCCTGTGCCCCGAAGTTGGTACATTAGTGACAGTGCATGTTTACCATTCCCTGCTATTAAGTTCCTCAGCACTTATCCTACCTAATACAATAAGCGTGTAAAAACAATTTTACTGTTAGTTCTCGTGTTTTTAATAATATAATTATGCATTATAAATAATGCCAGAATATTGAAACGTCACCAAACTAACATTAGTATGCCAAATTTCAATTGTGGTTGAAAAATAGTTTGAAAATTTTGAAACGAACAACGACTTACATACATACGAACATTTATTTAGTTAAACGAAAGCTTGTAATGAAAATTGTAGTTTAAATAGACACGGGATTGTTTAAAAAAATGTGTGTCTTCATTAAAATAGTTTATTAAAGTTTGTTATAGTTTTATAAGACAAAACATTAATTACTTTAATACAAGAACAAATATTATTCTTAAAAAAAGAAATGTAACAAAAAATTAAAATTATAAACGAAAAGTATTTCCTTAGCTTCAAAGGAATCTTATTTTCTGTGCGAGCACGGCGAAATAAATCCAGGCACTCTTTCAGTGATGGCTCCCCGCAGAGCTCCAGTCACTTAGCTCACGTGGAATGCACTGTCGACGGGCAGGAAGGAAGCCCCATCAATCACACGGCGCCAAGACGACGACGGTGGAAGGAACAGGTGGTCCGATATCAGGCCCTTTCATCTAGTGCAGTCGCGCGTCGGTCATCGATCACGTGCCTGCATTGTCGCCAATATATCCCTCCTCCTCCTCTACCACAACACAGCCTTTCCCTCTTTCCGCCGACACCCTCGCGCGGCTGTGGAGGAATTCTCCATTCAGCTTCCATCTTTTCACAGCGTAATTCGCCGCGCCTTAAATTGATTTCCTCCAGATCTCCGAGCGCGAAGGAACCTTCGGGAAGGGGAGTGGGGTGGAAGCGTGCTGTCGTGGCTGTCACAGCGAAAACGGTAAGTGTGTAACCATAAAGGTGGAAGTGACAGAGAAATACCCTTCCATCTGATGGCGATGCTACCTCTGAGCTCGTCTGTTAAAAGCCGTGAGGTCAGCCACAGGAAAGAGAAATAAATGTGAGGTGAAGGTACGCTATGTAACAATAAACGTATATAACTTATGTATTTGTGTACATGTGTAGGGCAAACGAGGCAGAGGAGAGAAAGGAGCACTAAGAAAATAGTGAATATTGTTTCTAAAGAGGTCATTAACTACATTTAACAACATTTTAAGTTCCAGAAAATGAATTTATGAAATTAATAAAAAATACCAAAAATTATTATTTAATATTATCAGCAATAGTATTACTACGTATACGAAATTTGAAGGGCCAAAAATTTTTATCAAATCTTTTATTAAGTGTTTTCTTCATTTTTAATTGTTTTTAAGATCATTTTTAGGAATTAGACTGAACTTTTGTTCTACTCAAAGACAAATTAAATTGAAATCAAAAAGTCGTAATAGCTAGCTATAAATATATGTGCAAACATAACTTAAATACATGCAAAATTAAATTAAGTAATGCACAAAATTCTGTTTCAGAATGTAGAAATACAATGCCAAAAATATCATATTTTTGAAATATTTTTAAAGTATATTTTAGTGTGTACTGCGCATCGGTAAAGTAGATCTACACAACATGAAACATTCAGGATGTGAATGCCGGTGTAGAGGTGTGTGTACTATCTTAACCATTCTAGTTCCAGACTCTTTTATAAAGTGTCATCATCGAGAAGTTACATGTTTTACACGTGAACCCGGTAACAATCCAAAATTATTGTCACATAATCAAAACCGACACATTACACAACAATGTTGTTAATTATTCATTTGCGTATGCTTACAGTGCAGTCGAAAATATCTTACTTATTCTCCACAGTTATGAAGTTATAAATGATTACATGTTTGTTTGTGAATATTGATGGGTGTCACATGAATTGGATTATTAGTTTCACTTGGTCAATGTCCAACAGTTTTAATAATGTTGAGTATTAATGTTTTACTGCTGTTATATTTATTGTATTGTTACTCAGATTCATAGTGCCTCTGTTTTTAATAAATACTTTTACTGTAAATTTTATTTTATGTAATGTTTGAGTTAAACTGTGCCAAATTATATTCTCAGAGCTCATTAATTATATATTGGCCTAATATATACTGCTCAACAAAACCACGTAATATTAATACTTGACATACAGAGAACGGTAGTATACATGCTGCGTGTTCGAGAAGGCATTTTATTATTATAGTTCTCATTTCTCACAGCAAGGAAAAATTACATTTCTTTATGCACAAATCATTAAAAAGGCATTGATGAAAGAAACTGCACCGACATTCTAGCATTTGCTTGGAAAGCGTCAAACTTATGATGTACTAAATCTGAGATGTTTTGTCTTCATCCTCTGATTCAAATTTTACCACGATAAAACAGTGTTGAATGATAGTTCATAGGTTTACAAAATTTACATTCTTCGTTTATGATTTCTCCGTCATATGGCAGCTAAACGACTTTGACTACTTCCGTACTCTTTCATACCGATTTTTTTCCTTCATTTGATAATACTGTAATATTATCATTAAAGAAAGTAACTTTCGTACGAGTAACTAAACAATTGATGTTTTTAGGTGTTAAGCGCAAAATATGTCTTGGAAAATGTTCGACGAATACGTTGGATCCTAAATAGTTTTGAGAGTAGGGTTAAGGTTAACTTTTTACTTCGCTATACATTTACTGTATGAACTGGTGTTCCGAAACTCAATGTACTAACTTAAAGCATTCCTTCTTTCGACTACGTGTTATTATACACAGGCCGTGTTCACTAATATCTTGGAAAAATATTATGTCACTGAATAATACGCGTTTGAATTCGCGGCGTACTACGCATGTGGGAAACTTCGGAGTGTCCGTTTGTGTATGACTGGTAGCAGGCCTATATAAATAAGACGTGTGACAGAATACTTTCGTCATGCGCCTACTTCTATGCAAACTATTCTACGCTCTTCACATTGCTTTCCATGTGTTGTACGTCACAATGTCAAATGAAATTAAGTCATATAAAATACTTCTCCCATATATATATTAAAGAAACTCCTGTGTTAGTTGTTCCAATAAATATATGTCCTGAAGTTTGGGTACTAAATTTCCGAGCAGCCGGCATAAATAAATAAATAAATATAATTTAAATATATATATATAACGTAATTACGATCCGTAACTAAGGTAAACAGATTTGGTTTCCGCACTCAAAAAAATACGGGAACTTACCAACAAACCTTTATCCTCGAGTGTTGAACAGAACCGTTTCAAGAGGACAAAAATTACATTCCTTACATTAATATCTTCACATCATCTTAAGTTAGTTACCCGAACTAAATGTTATTTTAATGCAATAATATGAAAAAAGTTACGGTAAAATTACGAGACTTTGTGGTAAATAATAGTTTTCTCTAACCTAAAGAAACGGATGTAATAGTTTGTTGGCGTGAGTTAGTGAGTTTTGGTTCGTGTTCAGACACAGTGTCAATTGCTTTGTGATACTTAATTGCTTCGTATTTATTATCCTGCAACTTTTTACAACTACCGCACAAAAAATTAACAACACCTTACCTCTTGTACACAAAGTTTTGTAAACACATACACAGAGATAAAATGTATATGACAAAACAAGCGTTTAACAGTTGAACCACTGGATGGTACAGTTAACAGCAGAAGAATAGGTTAGTCCAGTTAAGTATACATTTTGTTAGAATAACAAAGACATTATTTAATGCGTTTTATATATTTTTACAGACAACAAAAATTACGTTTTATCAAATATTTCAAGTTTCACCATAAGCGAACGCATATACGATTGAAATATTTTCTCCGTGCAAATCCGTTACTGTGAAAAAACAGTGCATATACTGTAACTTTACGAAAGACAAGGACTTGCAAATTTGAATGTAATATTCGACAAAGTACAGAAAGAAAATATTTTTGCAATGTAGAAAATACCACGTTCAGTGATTTGTGCAAGCTTGGGCATATATGACAGAGAGGCCAGCTCATAACCTCAACTAACTTAGCCAATAAACGAACTGTATAATATTATGTAACTTACAAGTGTTATTCGCCACACACAATACATGGCTACAGTTTGTGTTTTCTTCTAGACCCTGAAACGCTGTGAGGTATGTTTCATATTCTCACGACTTCAAAGCTTCCTACGCCTGTTCACTCAGCTCTAGAGCCCAGAAAACACCAAGGGAAATTGGTGAAAAGCATTGTTCTTGTCCGGATTTGATACTATTCCCGATGTTCGAAAACCGATATCGAGTTATTGCATAGACAAATCCCTACCCTGATCCAACACAAGATATATGTGATCAGCAGTTTCTTGTTATACCTCTGTATGAACGTTAACGCTCGCTGAATTCTTGCAGAAACAAGTCAAAGAAATTGAAATAAATATTGCAGTGAACTTTTGGTTTGGGCTATAAAGCTGTAATTATTGGCCCGTGTATAGCAACAAAAGTTACTTTCTTCCAAGAAATTTTTGTCTGTGTGATTCGACGCACCAAAAAAAAAGTATTTTCGATTTGAAATGGCGAATCCTGTTGTCTGGAATAAAGTATGCGATATGCACAAGCAAGTCTCATTTTGACCGAAATATAACTATATAATAAAATATACGAAAATGAAATATACAATTACTTGAGTTTTATATTACCTAAAACTATTTATCTTACACAGTCAGGCTTTATATTTATTTTGTATTCAACTTATTTTCAGTTGTGTATAACATCATACGTTAAACATTATGACAGGTTCTTTGCGCAAATAATTATTCAAGGCCAGGAATGGTTCTTCAACTAAAGGTTGAAGTCGAAACAATAGTTCCGTCGTAAAGTGACTGGATCTTCCATTACCGCCATAATGGTTTCGGTGGTGTAGTTGCCAGTTCACTCGCTTCCTACCATGGCGATCCGGGTTCAATTTCTGATAGGGTAACTCCCAATTATATTTTCGCACATTGGTAACGTAGTGGACGTTGCCGTTGGCTCGTGGTTTTTCTCCGCGTACTTCCATTTCTTCCTTGTTTAGATACTTATTCTAACTCACATCTTATCATATTCACCAACGCTCTGTAAGTCAAAGCTAAGTCGACTTACAGTATTGAAAATTGCTCTCATCTCAAAGCAAATTTGCTACATTAAAATATATATGTTAGTCAAGACAGCGTTTTTTACTAAAATTTCCCACCGACGTATTTCTAGGACACAGTCTCTGACGCTGAAATTTCGTACTTTTGATTGTGACAAAATAGATAACGCTAAACTAAAGATAAATTAACGCTAGTAAAATGTCCACATGTTCGTAAAGCTGAAAAATCCGATACCTAGAATTGTTTTTTTTTTTTTTTATGTTGACTTTCGTAAACCTGGGTACTTCTGTTGAACTTGTTAGCAATAATTTGGGCACCATGCCGTTTTTAGATGCTTTTCAACATCTCTCCACTCCACTTTTACTGCTGATGTCCGGTTTGGGACCCGGTTGGACCGAAGACTTATCGCACTTGGAGAATATGACGAATGTTATCAGACGACTGGTGGACTTGTTTTCCGCACTGATTTATCGCTTATACTTGAACATCTTCAAAATTTGCGACCTTTTATTGTGGCAACCCAAAATGTCACTATGATGTATATCACAATATGAGATTCATTGGCTACTAGTCTACAGTGTTCAGTAGGCTTGCCATAATAACGCTAGGAAAATCCATAGAAGCCGAAGGATTTCACAAGACAGCATTCAAAAATTTAAAATGGTGGTTCTAGAAAATAGTTTCTACCAACTTTATGGGCAAATATTTTGCCAGAGCAACGCGTGTATAGTGAACCATCTGTGAAATCGAATGTTTATACCTTGGACCCGGCGAAAAAATGACGTTACAGGCATGTGTGATCCTGTCCCATAGATAGCACAATCTGCTATCTGATAACGCCTAGTTGAATTTTCTTTAAAAAATGTTCTTTAAAACAATTTCTTTTTTAAAAATTAAATAATTTATGCAGAACTTCCTCTTAAGGCCATGATCTATCGTTTATTTCCAATAATTGCAAGTAATTCAAATACTTTTTAACCAAATGCTTTGAAAATATTTGAGACAGTGTACAGTCATACGATACACAATTTTGCCAGAGCGTTTTTTTTTTAATAATAATTTACCGTTTGCGAGCAAAAAATTATCTTACTTCATTTTGGCTTTTTTTCACAACAAAATGTGTACTATTTCGGGGGCCAAAATCTAAAAATCAGTTTGGTGTATTGCAACAGAAAAATTCATATACACACGTTTATATATATGTGTTAAAACCGCATAAAGAATTTTTTATGTATGTATTAATTTGCGTTAAAAAATATATTTTCGAAACCATTGCCATACTATAGAGCGAGGCCTTAAGGGCACCTCCCTCCACGTCCTTCAAGTGCATTGTAGTGTGTTCGTAAAACGTATTATTTTTACAAAACTATTCCTGATATTCTCATCGGTCTAATGTACCTAAAGTAACACACTTCGGGCTAGGACTTAATGTCACTGTTACGACTCTTTCCTCATTTAAAAACACAGTTTCAAAGGCTTCCAACAAAGCTTAAAAACTGCGTTTTCTGTCTGCCGTACTTCAAAATGTACTAACTGGATGTATGAGAAACGCCGGTAGAAATATGACTGGACGTTACTCCAGACTTCCCACCAGTAAAATAATACTGTGACTGCCTTAGGTCCCCTTAGTAAAAATTGAATCGGCAATAATCTTGCAGAATTTAATGTACGCTTGAAGGCCGCCCTTATAGCTCTGTCACTTCTGAGCCTCTAACTATTAGGTAGACGGCGACCTTAATAAGTGTGTTTTATCCCTCTCACATTGTATTCTCGGCTTTTCATATAAATCGAGGAATATATAGATTGTTTTGCATTTTTTCACGCCGACAAGGCATAGTTTATTGTTTCATTCCCTTTTTGGAAGCCATACGGCATTGTTTCTGTTACTTTTGTGACATTTGTAGTCGCTCCTGTACATAAAGCTATTTTTCCTTCTCAGCTGTTTTCCATTACAAAATAATGCATATAGTATGGTTAAAAAATTTTCATAAATTCGATTATGTTTGTATCTATGCCGTGCCGTGACAAAAATTTTGATACATTGATTGGAACAGACGTTATCGAGAAAAAAAACTTATAAATCCAAGGTGGTAGAGATCAATACCCCTTGACTGATGTATTCATATAAATATCGTTCAGAAAACGGTATGCTTCTGTATACCCTTACTCGGTCCCCTTCTGTACTTAAAAAGCTTTTTTATCGCAGCAGAAAATGCGAAAATTTTATGTTTTTGGTTTATTTTTTGATATGATAATCGTGTACAGTATCACTACAAAGTCACTTAACCGGTATGAGGTGCTTCCCGGGCACTGATTGGACGTTGGCTACCTTCACTACCAGCAATACGTGCCTTGCTACCACGCTGGCTAGATATCACGTAATTCGAGATGCGCTAAGGGGATTTATTAAATCCATAGTTGCACAACAATGTTACGGTACCACAGGTGAACTGAAAGATGCTGACAGACTGGCTTTTGCTACTGTTGCGCTCTAAATACTCGGCAGAATTTCGCACATATAAAGTTGTAATATCACCTTGTGTCATAAGAATGACGGTGCGTATACTGACCGAATTAATATTTAGATTTATTGCTCTTATATCCTGTCGGTCTGTTATTCTCCGCCGTGAAGTTGGCAAGGACATAACCTAAGATTTGTTTTTACTCCTAAGAGACACTCAAGCAAAATGTTTCTTTCAGTTTGTCTATCATAGGAGTAACTGGACATAATGGCCATCCTGTATAGTGTGCGTAAACTACTTCAGTAGTCGACTCTGCCAAAGGGTTCCTCATATCCTATAAACATATTGCTATATGTCGTTCTCGTTACATTTTGCGGAAAATTCCCTGTTCTCAAATGCGCAATGTTAACAACAATTTGAAGATCGTTCTGAACGCCATGTTAAAATGCCGTTTTAGTGCTAGTACTATTTTAACACTGAAATCGGTTAGTTATCTTTTTGCACATATTTAATTTTGGTAATGGTAATGTATTTTATTTTGTAATATTATTGTAACATATTTTGGCCACTTTTATTTAAATTAATCATTTTTACGTGTGACTGAAGTAAACAACGTGAACTAAAATAGTTAAATAAGCTGGCATGTAGTGAAACAATAATAACTCCGAGCATTTGAGAAATGTGAATAACTATGCTAAATAAATAAATAATGGCTGTGTTGTTATAATGTTTAAATTATTTAAAAATTGTTTTTCATAGGTCAGCTAGGTAGTAACACTATTACACCTGATTATGTATACGTGTACGAACGTAGCTATAGGAAAAAGTTATGAAGAAACGACAACATCGTGATATATGCTATCATTAGCATTGTTAATTCGCCCCGATCACGCAGCTCAAACTTATAGTTATTATTAATTTTCCTCTGAACCCATCGCCCGCCACATGGCTTGGGCCCTGTTTGACTCGTGCTGCTTTTATCGACAAGCTTTTACCAACGTAGGCGAAACAAATCCCACGGTTTAAATTTTTTTCTCAAAGTATTTTAACTGTGTCTGGTTTATAATATCTACCACATGTAATTTAGCAGCGAGATGTTATAAAATTTATTGGGCCGTAAATAATGTTTTACAACCTTCTAGTTCAAAGCGTAACTTACGAGGCAAGCTTACAGAGTTCTGAAAGCAAATAGCTAGCTACTCGCATTTGCATAAATATTCTCGTCGCCGTTTTATGGGAGGTAATTTTGAGCATTATAACGAGATTATGTGGTTCTCTTGTTTTTGTTTAGCAGCCACAACAAAGGATTGATTGTGAAAGCTAAACAGTCTTTAACACTCCACTATCATAAGCTTGGCAAACAATTAATTTTACTTACTGATATTTTAAGCGAGATAAATTTTCAGTAAGTTGTTTACGTTCCGAAGGAATGGAGCACGAATCTGCTATGTTTACTATTTTCATTGCTACAGGCTTCCCAGAAGCAATATTGAAATTGTTTACTTTTTATGCTGTAAAATATACTCTTTTAATTCTTTCTACTAAAGTACTATAGGCTAATAAATAATAACAGAATGTTATCTCGTTTGTCTTTTGCTTTAATATAAAGCATATGTTAATTATATAATATGTTATTCGGTGTCTTGCATACCCTCGAGCAGCACAAGTAGTAGATTTTAATTGGAGAAAGAGGGACGGAATCGGCCATGGCTTGTATTAAAGAACTGTCCCAGTATTCGACTGGAGTGATTTCGGTAAACCTGTCAAACTGAAGTCAGAGTGGCCTGTCGCGGACATTGAAACCGGTGCCTTCCGAACTCGAGACATGAGCTTTACAACGACTCCACCACACTAGGTGAGCAAATTGCAGCGAGAATAGAAGCCATTTACCGTCACATTACGTTATAAAAATGTGCTATAGAGTATTAATTAAAGAATATGTCAACAATTACTAACCGGCTTACGGTGAGCTATTAGTGATGAAACGTTCGTTAATATAAGATGTTCTTGTATCATTCCCCTTAAGTAAGTATTTAGGTTTTTATCTTTCTTTCACGAGGTTACACATTTTACTTGTTTTCGTTTTCTAACAGATTAACTTGCACTTTAGTTCCCGCTTGTTAAAGTCAATGTTGGCTTTACATGCATAGTGAAATGTACAGCTCTTAACGTGTTTCTGTTGGAATTAACCGCGTACTGAACAAAAGTATTAAATTTAAATTAAATTATTTAATGTTCCATTTTATTTACATTATCGTCAAAAATCCTCTGCTAAACTGCACGTAAAACTTAATTCCTTACCACTTCAGTCTACCAAGCAGTATTTATACATCTCTGACGAACCCAAGGCATGTAATTTTCTTTATTGCGAGTTTGTGTAAAAAAAAAAAAGAGGTAATTTATAGTTTAGTATTCTCGACATTCCACGTTTAGACCAATTATGTTTCTCACTCCAGTTTAACCATCGTGTCAGTTAGCGCCATCTTTCCAACCTGCCACCAAACGTATGAATATGGCAGTTTGAGGATTGTTGGAGAGTGAGAAGGGGGGGGGGATGCTCCATACTGTTGTGACGTCACAGCCTTAGGTCGCCATTCTTCCTCCCTTTTCTTTTTGTACAGCGTTATTGAGGAGGTGAGGTTTTCCGTCATTTTCAAGTAGATAAATTATTATTTTCAATTTTAATACTTTTAACTTTAGTTTTTTTTTTCTGCTTAAATTGTTTGACTACGATTTACAGGTATTTGTAATCGTTTACTACTGTAACAATTGTACGTCAACAATTTGACGACTTAAATTAATATGCAGACGTTTTGATGCGAATTTCATACCCATTTTATCTATTAGCACCCTAAGATTACAACGGAAAAATGTTAAGACCACTACTTTCCGTCGAGAAATTTTTCTTGTGGCGAAAAAAAGCAAATAATCGTCCTGATAGCACTCAAACGTAATTATTTTAGCTGGTAGCTTAATTAATATTTTTTATTTTGTTGTGTCTGGAGACAAATGCGAAGGAAAGTTCCGTGCACAAATTAAAGTGTCATATACATAAATCTGTATCATATAGACATTAACTCGCAGATATGTATAACAACTGAAGCTTACTGGTGATATCAGTTGTTCACCGCGCGTATATTTAATTAGAATGTTAAGTAAATACCAGTTTTATGAGCAGAGGTACAAAGATAAACATTGTACACGTATGTGTAAATAAAAGCAATTATCAATGTTTATGTTTAAATGCAGCGAAAATATACAAACCAGCTGGTAAATAAAACTAAGCCTTGTTTTCAAGCGTACTAACTTTATTCTGAATCGCCTATAACTACGGCTCTTTTACGAGTTCATAAGAACTGAACAAAAATCATGTTGTTATGATTCTGACCTTCACTATATTAAATTCTAAATTAAATTTTTTTTTTTCGGTTTTCGTACAGTTTGATTTTATACGTGTCATTAGATAGCACGAAAATGTTTTCTTCAATTATTTCATAGCATTTTCTATAGATTCTGTGGTCTTATTACTTCCCATAAAGTACCAAGCTCCAACTCTGAAGTTTGACTTAAGTTCATTATATTTTTTAAGCATTGTATTAAAAACTAGTTGCTAAATTATTTTTTGTAGCAGCGCAATTACAGCATTGGGAATTAATTTAACGAATTCTCGGAAATGTAAAGCTGACGTTGTACATTTAAATATATAAGTTGTTTAATGTATGTGAATTGTAACACACATAGAAATATATATGTATGTATTGTTCAAAATAAAATGCGGTGTAAAAATTTATCCCATAGCGTTACAAAAAAAGTTGTAACCACCAGTTTCCAAAAATTGTGAAGTAAACAAAACTATTTTTTAATATAAAATACAGTAGTGTTCCTTTTACCAAGATGCCCAACTTCTCCAGTTGAAAGTCATTGTTCAAGTATAGTTGGGAGATGTTTAAGAAATTGTTTTACTTGTGGATGCCGAATATTTCTCTTGTACGTTTTGCACAGTTTGTAACCTACTCATTACAATTGTAACTTAAGTGGATATTCATATGAACGGTAACGAAATGTTTTCGTAGGTAAAAAGACTGCAATCACATATTTATTATTTAACGTTTCAGGTATGAAAGTATAATATTGTCTTTAGTAAAAGCCTTTACTGTTAAAGATGCCCTACACTGAAAACACGAGCAGTGTTAACACACAGTTTAGTTGCAAATAAATAAGAAGTGGCAGGTTCGCAGTCATGGTACAAATTTCATTTTCAGAGTATCTGTAAATATCCAAGACAAAATAAAAAATAAATTTTGAATAGGTATAATCTCGAATTAAAAAAAATGGTACTGTTGTTCATTTTCAATTCAATTGTAACATTTTAAAAGTCTCCACTGCTGGGTTGAGAATGAGGGGAATAAATCCACTGCAATTTATTTATTTTTTGTTTGTTTTAGTTTTTACAGGTATCTAAAAATCCTGTTCAGCCTGAAACATTGCAGTAAATTACAGCAAATAAAATTTCCTACGCATATTTTAGTCGATAGTTAATGTAGTGTGTAGAGATAAATGTAGGTCATGATGCCAGGATAACGTGTTATTAGCCTGAAAAGTAAGGTTAATGGTATAAACACCTTAACTATTGACCAAAAAGGAAAAAATGCGTGGTATCAATGTTAAGAAAATTTTATCTTCTTTAAATTTAGCGTAGGTCTACTTTTTTTACAAAGCCTGATATATTATTTTAGATGTTTATATAAAAATGGGACAGAAAAAAATGTCCTGTTGGATGGCTTTTACCTCACCCTTACTTTTTTCCCCTCACCACCTTCCTTATCCCCACCATTCGCCCTTAGGCCACCCCTGCGCTTACCCTATGACAATGCACTACACTTACCAATGATGATCTTTTAGTATGTTAAAAAGGAACATATAGTTGTACTGAAATAGAAAGCAGTTGGAAATTTCAGCTGCAGCTGTCTCTACCTCAAGCCCGGCTGCACTCCCGCTAAACTTCCTCCACACATTCCTCGTTGTGACCACGAGGGACTGGTTTAGCACTCATGGTACTGGCGAGTTTCCACGACTGACCATGTGCCTGGTGCAGACGTAACCGAACCGCAGAACTACATGCAAACCACAGGCGACCGCATGTACGTTTATACATAGTGAAACAAGTGTGTTCGTAATATACTGAGCAGTTATCGTGAACGTCTGCCACTGCGAGCGAACATTGGTCGGACGCAGAAATCCCGCAATGGTACACATAATTTAAACAAAATATGATAAATAATTAGAAATTAAAACACGTGAAGAATTTGGTAGTAACGCTTGGTAAAATATCAAACCAACCAATAAGTGTTTGGAGAATCACTACTGAAATGACCTGTACGATACCCTTAAAAAAGATACTTTGGGAATGTTTTTAAAAATTTGCCCTTAAAGTCGGGGCACATAAGTATTCAGCAGAGAGTTGCTTGTACTATCAAGATTATAATATCAATGTGAATTTTTATCAAAGGCAGCAATGAAAGGCTCGGACCACGTATTTCACTGTTCATGAACGTTGAGTGAGTGAGAGATTTTGGTCAGGGCTTAACATAAAGGTCTTCAGCGCTGGTGAAGGGTGACATGAGGTGGGTACGGAGCAGTACCGGAATAAAAGTGAGGGGGAAACGGGATATCCCCGAGAAAACCCGCCGACCAACGTCATCGTCTTGCACTATTCACACATGCGAAAATCCATGGAACCGACCCACGAATGTTGAACGCCCTCGTTTTTAATTTACAGGTTTATTGGTTTACGTGTCTAGCTTCTATGTACATGTTAAATAAGGGCGAGGTACAGCTACGTCACGAGGAACCCGAGCCACGGATAGTCCAAAGACACTCAGTGACGTACATGTCGAGAAAACTGCTCTCCTGGATCCACGTTCCCTGTTTTAAAATACTTGCGATAGATTTCAATCTAAAATTTTGAGCATTATTAATTGAACATAATTTTTATTACAATGTATTGTAAGTACAATATATCTTGTTAAAAAAAGACATGGTCATTACGACGCATCAAGCATTTCTTGAATGAAAAAAATGTGTCACTCGGGATAATTTATTTCCTACGCAGATAACTGTATTAAAATGTATCGTTTTAGATGTCTTCAAACTTTAATTAGACTTTTCTTAACCCAGTGTGTAAAACAGGAACTAGAGAATATAACATTTCAAAAATTAATAACAACTAACTAAACATACGCGAGTGTTCAGTAGAGGTAAAACTATGAGAAATTTCCACGTACCAAATTTATGGTATTAGTAAAAAGTTGCAAAAATACATTTATCTTGTCTTATTTAAAAAAAAATTAATACTTCTTTATTTATGTTGAGTAAGTTACTTCAGTATCCCATTTCAGAGGAGCCGTTAAACTAAATGTTTTAAAGAGTGGTAAATACATAAATGAAAATAAGGTTATTAGTAATCAAATAAGAATGTTACATAAATTCACTTTCACTTTATTGCGAGTCGTATGCACGTATTTATAAACCATTCGTACCTAAAATAATTATTTAGCTGTAAATTACCGAATTTGGCAAGACATCTCATAATACTCCAAGGTGAGTTATTAATAGTCATCATCTTACATGATGTAAAAGTAACGTAGAGAGTTAAATTCGTAACTGTTTCAAATTGCTTCCAACTGTGAAATAGTAATTCGCAATCTAGTTTCCATAAGTTTTTATATTTCCACTCATCAACTTGGTTTTGACAAAATATTACATTTTACATCTTCTTCCAACGTTCTTCTATGAACTTCACTTCTTTGGTCTTCTTCTGTGATGTGGTCCGCAATCCATTATCTGTCTGTGTTTCCTATATTTACCCATACAACACCCACGTCACATTTATCTCGAACACTTATTCATACTCAAAAACCCGGTATTTTACTTCCAGACTGACAAAATGCTGGAAAGTTCTGAATGAAATAACCTCGAAAATTAGCTACATTAAACTAGTAAATGAAGTAACACTTCAAAATTTTAGAGCAGTAAACTGGCGCAAAAACAATAAAATATCGCATTCTTCTTCTACCTATTTAAACATTATATGATTAATTCCAATATTAGTCAGATTTTTTCAGTAATCGAATGGACGACTTGTGAGATTTCAAAACGTTTTGAAAAGTAAAGCGTAAATTCGACTTACTATTCAAGTCTTATAATACTTGGGTAGGTCCAAGACTTTGACAAAAAAGATTCAGTATAAAGATGAAAAACTGCCTCAAAAACTTTGTTTCCAGTGGAAAGTATATTAGTGCGTCAAGAATTTGTAGCTGGACTGACATCATACATTTAAAAAGAACACGACGAATGTAAACACCAAAAGTAACACAAATTGCTCTTCGTGTTACTAAAGCTGTCTCAAATGTGTGTACGTGACAACTAAATATAGGGATATATTTTTTATCGTCTACATCGTAAGTTGGGGATGGGAGATAGTTTACAGAAATTATTTTGTATCTAAGCTTTAAAAAATTTCACTTTGTATACTTACTATTCATTCATATACGTTCTAGGTAGGCTAATCAATAAAAAAATTTCAAGGGATAGACATAATTATAGAGAACAGTTATTAAAAATGTCGATATACAATTTTTACAGAAAACGTTTTATACATTATACAGATATAGACGTAAAAAAACAATGCTCTAAATAACTGATTCCATACTTGGTTACAATGCTGAATATCTTACGGATTTGTTTTGTACAAGTAATTTTTTTTTAAACAGAGTAATGAATGCATGCACTGCCTACAGAAATACTCGACCTACAAAGTCGTACTATGTAATAGTCACCATTATTTCTTATTTTTAAATAAATTTATAACGTTATCGAACTTAAATAAATGTGATAAAAATATCTCAAAAAACGTACGTTCATAACTACGTTCTTCGAAGCGTGTCCAGCGTTATGCACTAGTGATAAATATTCCTTGATATCAAAGGCAAAGTAGCTTTTATTTTTGAAGAGTCCACTTTATTTGTTTTCCTTATGTTTCAAAAGCTTTGTGTGAAATGTTTAGCTTTTACAACTGCCAGTTCTTTAGACTTATGTAATTTCACAAACTCAAAAAGAAAATAAACTCAAGCAATTTCGAAGTTATGTTTCCCTAGGGACTATTTCAGAAAAAGAATGGAGCAATAAGTACGAAAGCATTACACAATAAAATGTCCTATAACTTTGGTAATCCAAGTCATATAAAGTGAGAGAAATTCAAGCAGCTCTACTTTTTATAAAATTCTTAGACATTTATTTGCTATTACAGGTGATTTATATTACTATTTTTACGGAGTGTGTGAGAGATTTTGGTCAGTGCTTAACAGCGAGGTCTTTAGCACTGGTGAGGGGTGACATGAGGTGAGTATTGAGCAGCGCCGGATCCCCGAGAAAACCCGCCGACCAGCGGCATCGCCCGGCACGATTCCCACGTTCGAATGTCCGGGGACCGACCCCGCCGGGAATCGAACCCAGATCGTCTTGGTGGGAGGCGAGCGGTCTGACCTCTCGGCCACTGCGGCCCCTATTTTTACGGAAATTACACATGTAACCTATCAACGATTGTGTAGGTCAAGCATAAATGGTCTGCTGATTAGTGCACTAAACTGTAACAATACATGTTTGCTAGTTCGACTACAATCTAAGGAAACTGAGATAAGTTTTAGTTGGTTTTATGTCTCTTTGACAAGTACTGTATAAAATGAATTGAAAATTCTTAAGTATGTCTTCTATTCCCTAAATCATTCTGTCAGCATTGATTTCTAACCTATATACGTTTCCATGCAATTATGTAGCTCAAATAAATTTTTAACTTTAAAAGCAGATGAATTAATAAACGCTTGT
This sequence comes from Medauroidea extradentata, assembly GCA_003012365.1. Taxonomy (NCBI): domain Eukaryota; kingdom Metazoa; phylum Arthropoda; class Insecta; order Phasmatodea; family Phasmatidae; genus Medauroidea; species Medauroidea extradentata. Next base: position 98,825 of record PNEQ01116017.1, on the reverse strand, counting down.
AGGAATATGGTTTATATAAAACGGCTTAGTTTTAAATGTAAGTCAAATCAATGTGTAGGTTCTTAGTGAACATAAACGGAAAATAAACTTAATAAGATATTTCTTACTCTCCATTTCATATTCCTTCTATAACTTTCACTTTTACATACCAAGGAATAGACTCTGAGGAAAGTGTAGGCAATGTAGTTGCGTCAAACATGCGTTATTTACTTAATAGTCCAGTCATTTTAAGGATTTACCTGGAAATAATTCCCTTAAAGGAGATAACTGGTAATACGCATAGTACCAGCACCCAGTAACAACGTATCAAAAATCAACATAATAGGTGCTGTGCTACGGCCGCCATATTGGAAAATGGTAACCGATTTTAACTTTTTTGGCCATATTCCGAGAACAGTTAACAATATTTAAAAAAAAAAAAATTTCAAACGAAAATTGAAGTACATTTAAAAATACTTTCATAAACGGGTAACTTTTTTGTATATGAATTGGCTTCCGAGTTATTCGCAAGATAATATTATGTAAGTCAATTTCCATTAATATATTTTTTAATACAACCCCATTGGCTCAATAAATTGGTGGCATATGTTATAAATCAACTTAACGTTTTATCAATAATTTATTCACTAATTAATTTGTTTATAAAATCAAGTGTTTGTTATGAATTAACTAATTTTACTGCAATTTATTACTAATTGTCAAGGTAAAATTCCATTTAAGTCACAGCCTAACCTTTATACCGTTTTCGTCGTCGAGTCAAGAAAAAGAATGGTCTGGCGTCTGGACTGATACGAATATAGAACAAATACTGATAAGATCAATGAAATTATTAGGAGGTTTGACTGTAGGATGAGGATTAAATGAAGATACTCTAATGAGATGGATTTTGTGTGCACCTGTTGCATCAGAAATTGCTACAGAAATGGAAGATTTTGCAGGTATTTTTCCCGAAACATCAGAGCAACACAAAGATCTAAGGAACAGCAGCATGATAAGGGACGCAAATCACGAAAAAATATTCTTGAACTGGCTGAAACAACACAACCCATTCCAGATTTCAGAGGACGTAGTCAGTATATCTTCTGGTGTCGTTGGAGACAGCGTGATGTCATGTGATCTTGCCATTGGAAAGGGAAAGGCATATATGGATGCATTGAGGGGGAAAAACATGTTTTGATGTAGTTATTCCAAGAAAAGCAAGGGCAATACCACTAGGAGCTATGCCATCTGTTAACATTAGAGGGAATGTAGTTCCCATCAAAGTGCAACAGTTATTCAACAGGATCATCTACTTACAGGACTCCATAAAACCTTAAAGAATATTTTAGGTATGAATTGGCTACAAGACCCCCCTACTTTGTTCACTGAATCTCACATGCGGAAAGGGACGAAATCTTCCCTTGTTTCAGCTTTTCAACCAGAGAAGGGAAATATTACTTTCCCTCAGAATTGTACATATGTTGTGGATGGAGGCTACCTGCGGAACTGTGTTGTGTGGCCTAGGCCAGACACGTATGGTGATGTCATAGAAGCTTGCAAGTCCTATGTGGAAAGGCACTTCAGTAAGAATTATATTATCGTTTTCGATGGTTATCCTGATTCTCCAACATCCAAAGGTGAAACACATACTCTTCGTTACAAGAAAAAAATCCCAGAAGTTCAGTTCAACAAACATACTTACGTAACTAATGCCCAGTGTGACTTTCTCTGTAATATTAAAAATAAAAAAAAACATATAATCACAGTAGTTGCACACGAATTCCCAAAGGAAGAAATTGAGATACATCAAGCAATGGATAACGCTGTTGTTTTAATCTACAAAGTATGCCGCTGATACCGAACCAGTAGTTGTTGGACATGATACTGACCTTTTGGTGTTATTGACATCTCTGTCCACAACCGAAAACATTTTATTTTTTCGGCCATTAGCTGGTAATAAAGGAGAAAGTGTTTTCGATACCTCTAAGCAACGAGAGCTTCATCATGATGTTAAAGATGTGCTTTTATTTTCTAATGCAATATCTGGCTGTGACACAACCTCCGCTGTTTTCGGGAAAGGAAAAAAATTAAGTCTCTCAACTTATTAAAGATTAATGAAGGGTTAAGAAATACAGTAAGGGTTTTCAACGAAAAGACGTCAACAAGAGAAGTAATTAGTACGGAGGAGAGGAATTTACTATTACATTGTATGGCAAATCAATGAACAAAACATTGGATGAGCACAGATTTTACATGTATAATCAACTAACAGCGAAAAAGCAGCTGCAAGCTAATTTTGAGTTAGCCACACTTCCTCCTACGTCGGCAGCTGCAGCTCAACACAGCTTCAGTGTTTATTACAATTACAGAAGTGGTTGGGAAACGATCTGGACCCTTGTGAATGGGGATGGAGACTTTTTGGTAATTTACTACAACCTAAACTGACATCTCTGCCGCCAGCTCCAGAGAGGCTGCTGAATTTGATTTCATGTAAATGCAAGACTTGTCGTGGTTCTTGCGAGTGTAAACAAGCAGGTCTCCTCTGCTAAGCTATGTGCGGTAACTGTGAAGCCCTTACATGTTAGAACTCACCTGATGTGGACATTACAGACAACTATACTTGCTGAATTGATTGATAAAAAAGATAAAAAATTTTAGTAGTTGAAACATTAAGTATTTTTATTGTAAATTTTATTATTTTACTTTAAATGCTAGTAAATATTAAAATTCACACTTTTCTTACATCTCTTGTGACTTTGAATTTGGATAGGATATATAAAAATGCATTGTCTGTGTTTACGCTGTCTCTTTTGCGTTATGAGTTAATTAAATTGTGGCTCACATGATGACGTATTCTTCATTATGTTCAGAAATGCAAGGAAGGTCCTCGAGAAAAACCGTCGGCTAACGGCAACGTCCGCCACGTTTCCAACGTGTAAATAAATCGTGACCTACCCAACCAGGAACCGAACCCGAATCCGAAGAATGATAGTCAAGTAGTCTGACCACCAAACTGTCGCGACTCCATTATTTCAAATTAATGCAATTGAACATAATTGCTGTTCAGTTTCATTTCTTTTCAGGTAAAGAACAACTTATACCATTATGTGGCAAACCTTCATATCTGATTTCCGTGTAGGAATAGGCTTATGGTCATGGAAGATCCCGTGTGGTACTTCAAGAGAAAGTTGTCTAGTAAGTGTGTTTCCGAACACTTTTCCAAAATTCGCGAATGCTTTCTAGTCGTAAACTTAATGTGTCACCCAGTTACAATCGCTTGAAACGTAACAATCGATTTTTACACGTGCTTTTCAGGAAGAATTCTTTGTCGTCGCTGGTCCCTCTCTCCATTTCACTGGATATACTCAGCTAAGGTTAATTCTTCTACAGGTAAGGAATAAAACGTGTTTTCTTACTTTTCTTGTGGGAGAGTTTAGCACAAGAAAAATTTATGCCGCTAGTTGCACTGCTATCGTTAAAGGGTCCTTAAAAAACGAAACCATAGTAAGATTAAATTAAACTTGGCTTGGCAAAGAGAAAAGTAATTTAATGTTATTTTATAGTGAAAAACAAACAAATTTCGGCTTTAAAATTGAAGGGTGTGGGCACGGTCTATGAAGGTAAGGTCTTGACACTGAGGAATAAAATGTGACTCTTTTTTTTGTCGCAACGCTAGTAGTCTTTTAGTGGAAGATTTGTCTTGTTTGTATATGGATTAGCAAGATTTCACAGTTTAAAATGTGTAGTCGTTATCGGAATTCTCTGTATCATAGAAGAAAATAGTTGAAAATCTAGAGAATGTACATGCAATTTATATTGGAACAAATTTTCAGCCATAAAATTTAGTTTTTCAATGTAGAAATATGTAGCCAGTGAAGTATGTGTCAACTACGCAAAACTGTTGGCATTTTTAATACTTTTTTCTTGCAAAGACATATTTTTATAAAATATCATGCCATATATAAACAGTTCCTTCCACACACATGCATTTGTGGATACGAAACATACATCTACATTGCCAGCTTACTATATTAACATAATTTTATACAAATAGTTGTGAAAATTGTAACATAACTAGTAGTGAACGAGACAAATATTCCTCTAAATTACTACTAGTGCTTGGCGACAAAAAGGGAGTCGCTTTCTCATGCTGGAGAGCTTTACGTCGTGTCAAGACCTCTTTATCTTAGACCGTAAGTGTGGGGAAAGATGATGGAAACATCGTGGTATTTTTACTACTATCCATTCCGATATAAGAGAGTAAACAATTGGGCCACAAATTACACCATTATATTGCAGGCCACAATTTGTAGCTTACTAAATCAATTAAATAGTTATAAATATATATATATATACATATATATATATATATATATATATTTATATATATATATACATATATATATATGTCATTGTTGTGTAGCTGCTTTTTTCACTGGTTGTATTTTTAAAAACTTAAAACATACTTTAATAACAGTTGTAATTTTAAACAAATTTCTTTGTAAAATTGTATCCTATCTTTAAATGTGCATAAGCCAGTTGTGATACATTGTGGGTTACCATTGTCTCTCCCCATGCCCTTCAATTATTAACTTCATGTAACTTCATATTCACAAAAGTTCGGTGATTGGTCAGTTTAAACGCTTACTGATATCAATGCAACAGGCGGTAGAAATTGACGCTGTGCCAAATTTTACGTAGATATTTCTAACCTGTAGAAGAATTAACCTTAACACCGCTGAAGATAACATCCTCATTCATTGTTCACAGTCGCCGCGAACGAGTCAGTATTCCGCACCAGTTTATTCTCGAACTTGAGCAGTGTCAGCAGCACGGGTCGACGATGCGCGGCGGCGGCACAATCGATAACTACGCCGACAAACACACTGCCTGTCGACGGCGGTTCGTTTGGTCAGGAAACCGCACGGCGGAAGTAGAAGGATGCGGTCCGGCACGGCGGAGCAGGGGTGTACACCACCCGGCCGCGAGGAATCGATTCCCGTCCCCGTCACCAACAAAGCATGTTGTTCTGATGAGCACGGATCATTAGTCTTCTTGTTAATGGGTGCATGTATACATGTATACATACGAGCGGCGAAATATTCAAGTACATAAGCTTTACTGGGTAGTAAGAAATTTCACAAGTCTAATTAAACTAGTGTTTCTTGCTTCATAAAGTATGCGTTTACACCTCCGATGTAGCCTACAAATTCTTGGTTTTCAAGTCGTAATATTTGATATTTGTTTTAGAGTATATATAAAAACTATTTACATGTAGAACCGATTATATGTGTATGTTATACATATATGAATATGTATACGTGTAATATACATATATATAATGTATATATGTGAGAATTTTCTTAAAATTTTATGCTAAATTTGCTTTGTGCATTAAATTTGATTTGCAAACAGTGATAAAAAAATTGTATACTGAATTTTTTTTCTATTACTGTATACTAATTCCATTTAACAAGTGCAAATTAAGTACAAAATTAGTTTAAGAACATAGACATTAAATTGGTTCTTCCAGCAAACATTTTAGATTTATTGTCTAAAACGAATACTACAATTTAAAAATCGAGAAATTGTGCATCAGGGGTATAGTGTAATCTTTGTAGGGCACAAATATACAAAACGCTATTGTCGCTTCGCCCTCCTTACAACTGATACTGCACGGTCCGCTAACAAACGATATCTATATATGCATACATTTCCTTCCTCCCTCAATTCTCGTTCTTTCTTCTTCTTCTTTCTCTATACCGACTGTTACGCGGTTCGACCGACTTATTTCGGGTACGTGTTCATCGGAACATTGGGAACAAAAAGTAGTATATGAAAAAATAGGCTCCGTTAGCCAGTTGTAGGGTCAAAATTTCACGGAGCACAGATGCAGCGAAGAAACCCGTCCATTGTTGTGATACAATAGGAAAGGTGAAAGACACAATCGCACCGTTAGATTTCTTCGTGTTACCTGAAGACACACGTGTCCAGTTGCAGTAGGCGATCAGGCAGTTACCTCGCATGCAGTGGCAACGCTCCATGATGCAGTACGTCACAGCCTGCATACATACTGTTACTAGAGTAGCATAGCCATGAACGCAGCCGAGGGCGTGGCAAGCTGAGAAGAGTATGTTTTAACAACATCTCGGGCCCCGACTATACAGGATTGCAAAAAATACTGCGCGAGAGAGAGCCACCGCAAGGAGTGACGAGGTGCTGGGCGTCGCCGACATCTAGCCAGAGGGTCGTCAACGACGTCGAGGGGCAGCCAGCTCCAGTGTCCAGGAGGGCACAGCCAGGGCAGCGGTCCGTCCCCGAAGTCGATGCGCGAAGCATCCGCGAGAGACGTGAGTTCCCAGTTTAGTTCGATTTGGGCTCATACAGTGGAATGTGCCGATACAGGCAAAACCGTTACCAGCGTGTAGTTTCCAGTAATTAAACGGGTTAAGTTAAATATTGGCTTTGACAGTTCTTCTACACCTTGACTATCCCTCACTATTATCCGCTCTAGTAGTGTGCTTAAATGTTTGAGATATCCTTGAGCTATTCTCATAAAGTATGCAACACTTCATCCTAGAGTAAATCAGGTAAAGTTTGCAACAATACATGTGGACGGTGCACATTTTGAGCAGCTGGTATAGGCCACTGCATAATCTTGTAGTCACGTCTATTAAAGGAAAGGTAATGTAAGTGGACTTTACATCTCATTAGAGACGGCAGAACACAACTTGGTAAAACGACAGGAGTTGAGAGAGGAATCTGACATGGCCTTTGATAAGGATCCATCCCAGCATTCACCTGGAGCAAATTCAGAAAACCATGGAAAACATCTCCCAACTCCCGTCATTGTATCAAGTTGTACGTCACCGTCTCGATTGACCTCACTTTCGACGAGACGTAAAGCCAATTTACCTTACTTAACATACTTTGTTTGCAAAGATGCGGGTTGTGCAACCGGCAGGCAACGAGTGTGGTTAGTAAGATGAACTTGTTGCTGTCATAATTCCATGCAAAATCATGGGCCCCACCAGAAATGTGCACATGCGTATATTACGACGACACACAGTGAGCCGGTGAATGGGTAGAAACCAGAACTCAATTTCAGTAATGCAGTGAATACGGCTAGATACACACTTGCGGAACTTAACCGACATGGTATTGATTTACGGTGAAGCAAGGTGCAGTGACAGGTTATCTGGACGAATTCATCGCGCAAGCATTACAGGCACGTTACTTTCCGCCCAGGTATGAATACTGCACATGGATTCATCAGAAGACTGCTCGGGACCAACACTTTCCGAGGCGTGTTCCGTTTGCAGACGAAGCTTGTTTCGCACGTTATGGTTACTACAATGATCACAACAGCCACGTGTGAACGGATGAAAACTCGCATACGATGACATTCCACCAAGAGAAGTTTTCGGACAAAATGGGGGCTGGCATAGTCGATTATCACTTATTGGGGCATTACAATTTTTGTGGCCGTTTGTACCTTCGCTTCTTATAAAACACACTTCCCAAGTTTCCAGACGACTTGCCACTAATATGTAAATTCATGTGGCTACAGCACGTTGGGGCTCCTCCATACAATATTAAATCACATATTCTCAGAGAGATTGATAAGTAGGGTCGTGTGGCATGCACGCTCCCCCAATTTGCCCCCCCCCCCCCCAACTGGACATTTACCTGTAGGGTCACATGAAGAGTTTGTCTACGAGACTCCAGTGCACATGATGCAAGAACTTGTGGCATGCATTGTAGCAGTCGGTAAACTTATCCAACGAAATGCCAACGTGTTCCAGAGTTTGCAACTGTCCTTGCTACTGCGTCACAATACCTGTATTAACGAAGGTGGCCAGAATTTCGAGCATCTTTTGCGATATTATTGCTCTTGGAAACACTATTGAGCTGCACGTGCTGCTTTGTACATTCAAAATACAGTACTAAAATACTAGTGTGTTCTATTGCCGTTCATCACGAGCTAGCTTAATGTTCACTGATACCTACAATGTGTATCACGTATTGTCTATCTTTAATGCTCCACATTTTCCGCTTTTTTTTTTTATATATTTTTTTCTCTAAAACGTTTCACTTGAGTGTGTTGCGACAAGGCGACCTTTTCTGTTCATTGGTGTCACCTGTTAGAAACTGTCATTTAATTGGCAAAAATGCTATGGAAAAAAAGTTTGACTAACCCCATGATCTAATTAATAAACGGCACCCTGAAGTTCATTATGTATTTTCCTTAGTTTTTGTTATTGCAACAAACGTTGGTTTTTAAATTCAATTTTTAATTTCGAATACCTTACTTAAGATTTGCACCAATCAAAAATTTTAAAACATTTATCTTACTTTTTTTGTGCAAGGAAACATCTCGCATAGTTTGTAACATACGTAGTTTACTGACGACACGGGGTATGTTTGTGTGTATATGTGTATATATACACATACATACACTATACACATGTATGCGTGTGTGTATTATATATATTTATATATGTATTTTTATATGTTTGTGTATTTTATATATATATATAATACACATACATTCACATACACAAGGGTGTTTCTTATGTTACAAACTTTAGAAAGTGATTCCTATACTAAAATGAGTTATACAGTTACACAATGCTATTTTCGCTTAGCGCAGTTCTTAAGGGAGAAATCCGCCCTTGAAAATGGAATATGAAAATTGTATTTTGGCAAGATATAGAAAACAGTGTGGCGTTAGATTACAATTATGTGCACAATGGTTAGTGTTATTGAGATCTTCAACTCACCAGGAAATCGCGCATTAAAACTCTATTGTTTGTAAAAATAACGTGGGATAGTTGCTCTCTTGTTGACAAGAACTTTTGTGGTGTTGGGTTTTGTGAACATTTCGTGTTGCATTCCTGTGCAATACAACCTAAGCAACAATGAAGGTTCTGCTGTTGCAAGTCGCAAGAATGCGCATCGTTTAAAAGGAAAATTTCATACAAATAATTAGTGCCTGCGCTACAGTGCATGTGACTTGAGCTTTACAACTTGTACTAAGAGATTTGGCATTTGAATTTCTGCCTCATTCACAGAAATTCACGCCTTAAATGCACCAAAGATGGTGAATGATAGGCATGGGTGTGTATTGAGTTGCTTGAAAGTAGGTATGTTCATGTTTACTTGGTTCAAAACATGTGAAATTATTCTAAAGTACTGAAGAACAAAATCCATTTTTCAGAGCGCGAAACGCATTTACAAGAGTTCTGTGTGCATTTCCATTGGTACTGTATTGTTGGAATAGAAATGTTGGAGTGCATTTGATTGAAAATGTAGCATCCCAGTGACTTGCAACAACGGGACATATGTTATGTTGCATAATATGTACTTTCAGAAAGAAAATATGAAATGTTAGCAAAACACAATGCCACAGAAGTTCTAACCAATGAGGTGACGAACCCTGTTGTTTTCATGAACGGGAGAGTTTTATAGAGCGGTTTCTTGATGGGTAGAAGATCTTAATAATGCTTACCATCGTGGGCAGTATTGCAATTTAAGTCCGTGTCGTTTCAAACAGCCTATTTTACAAGATATAATTTGCGTATTCGATTTTTTACGGGTGTACTTGCTACAGGAATTTAAGAATTGCGCTAGGCAAAAATTGCATTATGTAACCATACCTAATTTTTAAAGAATGATCTGTCGTAGTTAAAAACATAATGCATATTTATATATGCATATACATACATGAAATCATATATGCATGCGTATATATATGCTTATATACAAATACAGAATTTCCAGAAGAAAACGCATAATAAACATGCCACGCGAATCTTGGGCTAAACTGCAAACGAAAATGTTTGTGGCAAGATGTTGTAGGATGAAATTTTGTCTGCACAATGTGGCAACATAATACTGTAGTAACTCCCCACCTGCGCTCCACAGATACCTTTCTTAGCTTACTACTGATGTTCTGACCTGCGTTACATGGGTACAGGTTAAAGTACCGAGCAGTCCAAACATTACTCTACCTTTACTTGGCGCAACATACATAAAATAATGGCTGGACGCGGAGCGCAAGAAGGGACTGTCTTCGTGCAGTGTTGCCATGTTGCGCACATAAAATTTCGTCGTAAAATACACCACTAACATAATTTTCGTCTCCAATTTAGCCCAGGATTCACGTGGTGTGTTTATTATGTGTTTGTTTCTGAACGGACATCTTGTGTATGTGTATATATATATATATATATATATATATATATATATATATATATATATATATATATATATATATATATACAACGTGTATCTAAAACATACCAACAAACTTTACCAGGTGTACACTAAGGTGAAAATAGAATGTTTGATGCAGACGCTTCCAAAGTTTGAGAAAATATGAACCATTTTTGTAATATCTAGGAAACTATTTTCTTGACAGAAAAAAATGTCTAGTTACGGAATAGTTTTGCCGAAAGCAATAACAACGTGGAGGATTTGTACATTTAACACACCTCAGTCACGTTGTGACAGTAAAAAGTTACAGTTTTTTTATCAAATGTTAATCAAAGTGCGGAAAAATTAATGCCAGTTGCAAAAACTGTCTAACGCTCGTCCTATTAGAGCAATCATTAAGTATTTGATTTCACATAGAAGCACTATTGCCTGCCATGTATGCAACCAGGAATTACTGAATGTGTGCGGCACCGCTGGAATGCGTGCTGCATAGCTGTGTGTCGAAAAACATTAGCAAGGTGCATAGAATAGATTAGGTGTGACTGTCCCACTTTAACGATAAATAAAATATCCCATTAAATTGCAGTTTGCACTAGCCATGTAATTTTGCGCCATCAAAAAACTGTACAAAGTGTATTAAAATTCGCGGCCTCCCAGTCCACTGCAATACATGAGTTGGTGCACCAATGACTAGCGTACTCTTTCGAAAACACCTGGTGTATTATGAATTTTCGAACAGGCAGCCACTACACTAGCTAGCAGTAGGTTGTCGCACATCAGACTCTTGACGAAGAACAACAGGAAAAGTTCGAGTGGATTAAGATCCAGAGACCGTGCTGGCCACGCAACAGGGCCGTCTCTTCCAATCCACTGTGCTGGAAATGCCATGTTGATGTGATTACGTACAGCTCTTGTGTAATTTGGAAGGGCACCGTCGTGTTGAAACCGCTTACGTTGCCAAACTTCAAGCGGAACATTCTGGAGGAACTCTGGCAATGTCACTTGCAGGAATTGGCAGTACATGTGTCCATTCAATCGTCGCGTACAAGTAGGACCCAATTAGATGATTACCGGCAATATCCGCCCAGATGTTCACAAAACCGTTCCTGGTTCGCTACTATGGCAGTTGCATGAGGATTAGCGTCGTTCCTCACGTGACTGTTCTTGCTGTTAAAGTAACCCTCTTGCGTAAATGTTACTCCGTCAGTAACAAATAATTTTTAACAAAACTGCAAAACACAGTTTTGATACCATATTTCGTTGGCTTAAAAAAATTATTATCGCTAAAACAGTAGAAATAGTGTTGGGCGCTCCTGTGTTTTAGGCGCGTGTATACAACCCGCATTAATCCCATATAAATCAAGGCTAATATTACCTTCGCTTTAGCAGTAAGAGTATAACACATATCAGCATTTTCTTTGCGCTTTATCAAAGGCACAGTCATCCTTATTTTCGCTACGTTCTGCAAAATTTAGTATAACAAATGGTTACGTTAAAAACCTAATACAAAAAAGTTCTTTGAAATTTATAGTCTACCATTCTTTATTTTTGACTTCGGCGAACACAGCGAAAATAAGAACGACTGTATCGTTCATAAAACACGAAGATAATGTCGATATGTGTAATACTTGTATTGCTATAGCGAAGATAATATCCTTGACTTATATGGGATTAATGCGGGTTACATGCATGCGCCTGAAACACTGGAACGGCCTTTTACCCTATTACCTGAAAGTTAATAGCCGTTTATGGTCGGTCAAATAAGTAAGAGGGCACCTGCGTGTGTCTTCTGTATTATCTTTCAAACGAACTATGAATGTCCACTTAGTCGGTTATTGAGTGTGGGTCCGTTCTATAATCCAGCAAGCTTCACTCTTCTCTGTGCTCATCGCGCGTTGAACGACCCTAAAATGTCTCCATTTCCCTGGAGAACAGTACAGAAGCGAGCTCACAGTTGCGACGCAGAGAACCAATCTCCACGTCTATCAAGTCAGGTAGCCGCCTTGTCAGAGCACGTAAAAGAAAACAGCGCCAGCGCGCGAGTTCGTTTCAACTGCAGAGCTGGAGAAGCCTTTGATGTGACAGCCAGGAGCTTTGAGCAGAGCCGGGGCTACAGCTCTACGTGGAGGGCCTTCTTACAACTGACCGGCCTGTCTCAAAGGAGATTCCGACACAAAACAGCCCACTTGTGCGGGGCATTATATTTTGTTCGCCCACAAAGAAAACTGAATCGGCGGAGGTTTAAAATAAACTCCTCAAACCCTGCACCGAGGCTAAAGTTAGATCGGACTCGCCTAGGTGGGCTGGTTCGGCAATCGCTTATTGGATGCTGTCTGATGTTTACAACTAACTAAACACTTCTATAACCGTACTTTATATTATCATTTTGCCTCAAATGTATCCTTTTATTGTACCTCAACATTTACATTTCGGTGGGCTTCAGGACCCCTAGCATAAATGCATAAATGATCCCGGTGTGTTCCATATTTCAATAATGTGTTAGCATAACGAGCAAGCCAGTAGGTCTATAAATAAGTTTTAAAAAATAAAGAAAGAAAGAAAAACATACACACAGATATATACAGGAGGCGGCAACGTAACTTCCTTTTTTTTAAACGACAGTAAAAGCCCTTATATAAATTAGAAAGTTTCCATTTTAATTTTTATAATGTAGGTACATATCTAAAGTTTGGCTTTGCACAGTTTTGAAAATCAAACCAGGTAGGTAACGTCCCCTCATTTTCCGCAAATTGAGTAAGCCATTTCTGGTGTTTCTCATGACACCAGCATAGCAGAGGGTATGTTGGCAATTCCTGCCCGGATTATGGCCTTCGGGAGCTGTGGGGTCCTTGAGCTGTTGACATAAAAGCGGGATTTCAAATAACGTCAAAGTAAAAAATCATAAGGGACCAAACCGAGGGAGCGGGCTGGCCACTCAAATTCACTCCTAATTGAGATGGGGCGCTCCAAATAATATTCTCTAAAACAGCCACTGATGTCCTTGAAGTGTGTGCCGTCGCCTCGTCGTCTTGGAACCAAATGCCGCTTAAGTCCAATTCATCAAGCCGTGGAAAAAAAATCTGTGACGTGTTCGTTGGCAAACGCATGCTCGTCACTGTTCCAACGCATGAAGGCGACTGACCACGGTTAGGAACAAAACTTTACACTCATGCCTCTCGAATGTGACCAATCCCCTCCCCGCTAAGTCGTCTACAGCCTGAATGGAGCGAATTTCAAAAAAGGGAGTTATGTTGCCACTCCCTGCATTTGTCCAAACAGGTCGTCCAGTAACAAACGCATAATAAGCACAACATTCGAATCATGGGCTAAATTGGAGACGAAAAGTGGAAATATGCTGTACGAAGACATGTTGTATGCACAATGTGGCAACATAGCTCTGAAGTTAGTTGCCTCTTGCGCTCCACACATCTTACTTATTTTACTACTACTGTTCTAACCTGCATATTATGGTGCAAGTTAAAATCCCGAGCAGCCCAAACAATATTCTACGTTTACTTGATGTAACATGCATTAAATACTACCTGGACGTGGAGAGCAAGAGGGTACTTTCTCCGTGCAGTGTTGTCACATTGTGCACGTAAACTGTCGCCGTACAATATTTTTTCACTTTAAATTTCGTCTTCAATTTATACCGGGATTCACATGGTGTTCTTATGATGCGTTTGTTTCTGGACATCCTGTATATCTGTGTGTATATATGACATCTGTGCACGTACCGTACACACGCACATACAGTTTTTGGGGTCTTTTTGTTAATAAATGGATGGTTGGAGAGTGGTTTATTCGATTTTACGTTCCCGGATGATTCTTTAAAATTCGACTTTTACATCTAGTCGATATCGAGGTCTTAAGAGGAGATTAATAACAAATGTACACAAGGACAGAACTGAGAGGAAAATAGCCATTGTCTTTGTTAAGGGGTAGTGTTATACCATTTTATTGAGTTTTCAGTTTTTTAGCCATAACATTTATTCAAATCGTATTATCAAAATGTCTTGGTAAAATTCTTGAAATAAATAATAACGGAATATTTCATTATTACTTATTGTTATGATTACCAAGAGCCTCGCCTTGAGGACGGGCTAGCGACGACAGCAGTGCAATCAGGTCAAGGGTTGCACAAGACAAGGGCCTCAGCGATTCTCCCCACCTGCACTGAAGTGTGTCAATATAACGCAATGTATCGGGGAAATCGGGGTATGTCTCCTTCAAGCCTTCCAGCCGTCACCACCTCGCCAGGGTGGTCCTGGGTCGAGACCCACGACGTGCCGCCGTCCGTCGATAGCCGACACGATCATCATCAGCCTCCGGCAACATGCTAACGGTGAGGTCTAAGGTGTCCAAAGGGTCACCCTTCATGGAGTAGAACAACGTAAATATTTAAACAGCCGCTCCCCGATAATATAAATTATGTAGTACAACCGTGTAGTATTTTGTAACTAAACTATGTCGAGTAAAGCCACCATAATTAGATTAACATTTTTCATTTAACCGTAACCCTCACCCTTAACTTAACCACTTAACTAGTTTCAATAAAAAGTGACCTCCTCTGCCACCCAACCACTATAAAAACAACATTGTAAAACATATTAGTAAAATAAAAGTTTCACAACATTATGTCAAGCAGTTTACCAAGAAAATAGCCTAAAATTTGTCGAAGAGAGAATTTTGATAATGCAATTTGAATAAATTTTATGGCTCAAAAATTTAAAATACAATAAAATTGTCTAACGCTTCCCCTTAAGAAACCATTCTAGCATTCGCCTGGGGCGATTTCGGGAAGTAATGGGAAATCGCAACCAAGAAGGCCGGATCCGGGATATGTACCTGTGTCCTCCCTAATGCAAGCACAACGTATTACCGTTTCATGAGGTGGGTGAGGAGTGACGGCGGAATGTAAGAGCGAGGAAACGGGATATCCCTGAGAAAATCCTCCATCCAACGACTACGTTTCCCACAGATGAAAATCTCGGTCGATCCCATTGCGAATCGATCCCAGAACGCTGTAGTGGTTTTTCTTCGTGAGTCGCTTTATTTTTCATAGGGACGGTATCCGCTTAACTTATTCAATACGAACTATGTAAGTTTTTTTTTTCACTTTCAGTGTAATTTTTTATTAAAATATGTATAACACGCATAACTCTTGCAGCACATAGTTTTCGTACAAATTATATAATATTGGCAGAAGTGTTTAAGCATTTATTTCAAAGTCCAATATTTTGGTCACTTTTGCAATGAAATATTTAAAATCATAAAGTAACTTTTTCATTTCAAATATATTATTTAAATGTGTCATATCGTAATTCGGAATTTCAGTCACGACTTTACAACATTCTCTGTCAGCGATTTGTACCTTACAGTATCGGGGTTTCGTTCAGAATAAATTTTCGTAAGTTTACGCGCAATAGATATTTTAATGCGCGTAGTCATTATTTTTTTAATTTCAAACTAAAATTAAACGTTTAATGTATTAATGAACTGCATTTATTTATAACAAAATATGTTGTGATTTACTACGTACTTACTGACGTTTGAACGGGTGGCGCGAATCAGCCCGTACTTTTCTCGGATGCTCCCGTGTTGCTTTACGCAGACATTCCAGGGCTACCTGCAAGGTAGCGCAGCGGTAACACGTTGGTTCAATTCTGGACTCCGGTCATATTTGATTTCAGTTTTCAGTAGTATCCTCGAAATCACTCCATGTGAATTATGTGATGTTTTCTTATGGGGTCGTCATTACGTATTTATATATTTCATGGTATATTGGTCTCAGATACATTCCTGAAAAATTATTTTCATTTGAGCATAAAATATGTACTGATAGAATTTCTGACGTCGCAGTCAGTTGTGGGCTAGTTCTGTTACGGCATGAGAAATCACTTAAAGTAATATTAATTAATTTTCTATACACTGGACGTTTCTACATGTCACACTACTACAGTCGTTCTGTCAATACTTACTTTATGTAAACCCCCCAATTTTATCATATGTGTTGCCAGAATTTTAACAATTAAATACTAACATAATTTCATTAAAAACAACTAACTTGTTAAAGTTAAAAGTTGTCCCTTCCCCTTAACATACGCCATGGCTGATTCCTCTCCCAGTTCCTGTCATTGTATCAAGTTGTGGTCACCATCTCTAATGATCTAGCTGCCGACGAGAAAATCTCCACTTGCCGTATACCTCAATAACACCCTATTTGTTGAAGAGATCATTTTTGTCTTGTTAGAAATTTTTAAACGCATTCGTTTACACTTATTAAGATAAAGATTTCGTTAAGTGTTACGTGGCACATTTATTCATTTTGAGTTATCTTAATTATGTTAAGTTTTACGACTGGTAAGTTCCATAACCGAAAAATTAAGATTTTGACGTACGTGTCAATATATAAATAATATAAATTATATACTTACCGGTACTGTAATACAGCCTCATAAGAAGTCGCGTCTACTAGTTGACAAATCTTCGTCTTATAGGCGTATATAAAATGAGATTTTCCCCCCTTTTCAACAGCTGTAAAAACGAGGGAACCTTTATCTACCCCTCAAGTTGACTTCAAGTTTACAAAAAAAAAGGGTGTCTTCCCCGTGATGAAATAAAAGGGACATAATGTAGGAGTACATCGCGGGTCATAAAATACTGTATAAGATGCGTGAAATTCGCTGAAATAAAATTTAAAAAATATATATATGAAGCATCTCGCTGTGCAGGGGAACAGTAACACATGATTCTGCTGTCATGGTTGTGACAAACTCGTACTGTCTCTGCCTATAAACACAATATAGACCCTTTCTTTCGACCTTATATGAAACACAAAGAGTCTAGAGAGCCTAGATTTGAGCTAACGCGAGGATGTGTCGAAAGAGAAGGAACCACGCTGCCAAACATACCGCCATCATTTTGCCGTTTCTGCCTTCTCCACCGCATACCCGTGGAAAGACGCTATTTTTTTCTCATCCGCTTGTAGACGTGGTCTACAGAAGATTCAACCTTCGCATGAGAGACGACTTTGTGTTTGTGTTGGCTTGAAACTTCCGCTGTTCCAGAACTGCTGAACATTTAATCTTGTGGTTTCCAGAGCAAGCAGAGCGAATCGGAAATTTGATTCTGTTGTAAAACTCTCCGATTCACTTCTACATCTGTATTCCAATCGTACAAATCATTGCGTTGAATGTTAAATTTAATCGCGACATTCATATATGGTAGCCTGAGATATTTTTTGTTCGTCTTTGCGAATAGCAACTTTTTTTTTTTCCCAAACCAAAAGCTGGATTAGGACTGACTGCATGTGTCTGTGTATGGCATTTATACACTTCTTGTAGCATTGTAAAAAAAAAAATATTTTTGTTGTCGCCACCATTTTCAAGAACAACACATATCCCACAAACAAATCCTATAGTAACATCGTGATTAGTGCAATGATTGAATGGAAACATCCAATTCAAAAACAACTTTTGCAATGCTATCAGAGGCGCAAAGAGACTGTGAGGTTACATGATTGCAAAATTTTCTTCGGAATGTAAGCTAGACGAACTTACATTGTTTACTTTCCGACAGTTCATCGAAAGTCTCACTAACCATTAAATACAGACGGTAGAAACCAAAAACATTTGAAAACGTTAAGACTTTTTTTTTATTTTATTATATTTTCCAGATAATTTATAAATTGGTTAAGTTTTATTCCCACTGTAGTTTTATTCACAAAATGCATGCATTCACCAAATATTGCTAAATTATATTTTATTCTTATATTGCTGAAGACTAAAACAATCAAAATCTGAGCACGTAACGGACAATTAATGGTCAGTGTTACTGCTGCTGTGTATGTTCTATTTCTCAGTTTAAACCTCTCGTTTACATCAAGTTAACGCCTTCCTCTTCCCTCAGATTTATCACCTTTTTTAACTCGCTTTCTTGTTCGTTTGTCTGTCCGGTACAAGTGCTTCAGTCTATTTTAAACTAACTTTCCGATGAGGTAGGTACTCGAAACTTTAATGGCTTAGAGCTGAATTACAATATAGAATAAGAGAATAAAACTGTGAAAAAAATTATTTAAACTAAAAATTAGTATATAACGTTAACCTAACTTCCCAATGATCTAGGGGTTTGAAACTTGTGACATAGAAAAACTGGATAACAATACAATAGTAACTCACTTTATAATCTGCCTAATTGTGTGTTCGGTACAAATTTATAAAAATCTGATATGCCTTTTAAAAAAACTGACTAATTAGTGTAAAATAATTAGTCTTAGCCGCACACAGATTTTCAACCCCATAAATTTGCATTGAAAATGTGCGAGTGTGAATTGTTTATAGATATGAAAATACTAGCTATATTTAAAATGATAAACGTAGATCTCATACAATAGATAATTAGTAAGGTGGGTAGAGAGAAACTGCTGTTGAGAAAACTCACATAACTATTCATATAATTTGCAGTGCAATAAAATTGCTTGTAACTTTGATGAACAATGCATGCATCAATTACATAAAAAAAAATATATCTATAGGAAGATTCTGTTATTTCTTATCTTCCAACAAATGTCAAAAGATGTGGAAGTAATTTATTATTTCACAATGCAAAAAGGTGTAATATACTAAGGTAGTGTGTCTCTCACCTAAATTTTGGTGTTAAATCACTAGAGATAAAACATTCTAGTTAATTATAACATTTGACGTAAAGTATAATTTGCCCCTTTAATCCTTGCCGTTGTGTACTAGTCCCGACTTAGCATATTTTTGATGTTAATAATAATTATGATGATTATTTCACTTATAATTTGGCAACCGCCCAGTGGCAAGTTATAACCTCATCCTCTATCACCTATCAAAACTCTCCTAAGCTTTCCAACCCCACTAACCGTTACAAATCATCCAAAAATATAGTCCACTCCTTCGCCGACCTCCTGCGTTCCCCGCTCTCTTCTGCTCATCACCTGGGTCTTCTTGCCCGTATGCCCCTTCCTCTATATTTTGCCTTAGTTAACAGGCAACCTAACTTACCCCAGTCTCCTGTTCCATTTACCGTCTAGTAAATCCTGACCAGTCTTTCCTCTCTAATTATTTCCTTCAATGTGTTCCACCCCATTTTCTTCAACATTCCTGATGGTCAACAGCTCCCCTCGTCTAACCTGCCTTCACCCTCTCAATTTCTCCATAACCCATCTCGCTGCCCGTCTCTGTACCTTCTTCAGTTCCTGCACTTCAAATTCCATGTACGGATCCCACTCTGCTACTGCATGTTCTCCTAACATTGGCGACATTATTGTAATGTAATATGACTCACTACACTACTAACTACCTCCAATACCCTTCCCAGCATTCGTATAACCCTTCTTCCTTTAGACACCACTATCTCTCTACCTGCCGCCTCCATCCTAAGTCACTCTGCAACAGTATCCTTAGATACTTGTATTCTGAAGCTTTCTCTGTCTCTTGCCTTTCCTATATGTATACCTATACCTCTAAGCTTCATCCTCGTAAACCTAACATTCTTTGTCTTTCTCACATTTATTTTCATTTTGTTATCTTCAATCCACAGTCGTACCTATTTTACCAACGTCATCCTGAAACTAGTTTCCTCCACCCATCTCTGCATATAAAAACAATCACCGGCAAACATGCTATGAACAACGCTCTCAAGCCAAGGATGTTTAGGTTATGTACATATCATCATTGCATTTATTACCGAAACAATGAAGGGCATTCCTTACTAGCTAGGTCCACAACTTCTTTGTACTGCTTTCTTTTGGAAAGTTTTATAATGTATGACTATTTTCATCCATAATAGTTATTACAGCAGGGCACAAAATACCTCTCTCTCAGAGAAACGAAATTTGCTGTAACTTCTGCCACAGCTGCATGACGTACGTTATAAACTGCTTTTATTCAATAAAACACGGGACCTAATCGTATCATTATGATAACAACACTTTTGTGTTAAATAAACCCGGAAATCCTTTTGCGTGTACATGTTTGCACATATATTGGACATATCATAATATCGACCACTTCTCGTTTTGAATTTAAAAACTTGCACTCCAAAATTAGCGCACGAACTTGTTTCGTTATCCATTGCGGTTATAAGCACATGGAGTAATGGAACAACCGATTTCCGCACGGACGTGTAGTGCATGTCAAAAAATCAACAGAAAACGGCTTAACATTTAGAATATGATTTTATATAAAAAAATTAAACCAACTGACTTACAGAAATGAAATAATAAACACTGAATAACAGTGTCACGGTCTACTTCAAGAAATTTTTAAATACCCGTTTTGAAGTTTTCTGTACTTTAAACAATTTTAGGAAGTTGACAAATTTTATGTCAAATTCGGGAATTTTTCAAAATTAAAAAAATATATATATAGGCATGTATTGTTTATATGAGGGGCTGAGATTCATAGTGGTGTAATTGAAAATTATTTAGAAATGTCGTTTTAATTCATAGTATTCACATTTTCCTGAAGAATATTCTCTAACAATGATTTCACTCTTAACTGGATTTCTGCATTCCATTTGAATATTGCAAGAATGTATACCGCATTTTTGCGCGTGATAACAAAAAAATGTTTACGAGAAAACTATTTTAACTGACTTACACCACTATAAATCCAAGCCCTTTCATATATTGACGTATTTCGTAACAATATTCTCCAGTGTGAATTATTTCATTTCTGTAAGTCAGTTAGTTTTCCTTTCTTGTCTAAATCCATTATTTGCAAATTTGGGCTTGGATATCACACTACATAAAAATTATGAACGTTAGAAAAATTGTCACAAAGTATGTCTACAAAACAAACAATGTCTCGTACAAATGTAAACATTATTAAAACCATTATAATGTTGCATGAAATTCCGTTAATATATTTATATTCTAACTGACGTGATTGCCAAAGAATGTTTGAGCAAGGTTAATTCTACTACATGCTAGAAAGATCAATGTTAAAAGTTTGGCGAAAGAAACATTTTGCCACCTGGGAACTGGTATCGGTAATGTTGGCAAACTGACCGATCACAGAGCTTTAGTGACATTTAAGTTAAAGTTGATAATTTAAAACGTAAAATCGGTTAAAATTAAGTCAAACTACTTCGGCCATTTTCAAGCCTATTTAACTATTACACCAAACTATTACAAGTTTCGTATTTTTCTAGCCATCTGCTATAGAAGCGAAACTAGTGGCAGAAATTTTCCCTACGCCAAACTCTCCCATAAGAAAACACACTTTCTTTCTAACCTGTAGTTGAATAGATTGAGAGCCCTTGCTTGAGTTAACCAGATAGCACTGAAATTCAAAGTCAGATAAGACCCAAATCACCGAGCTATGTGGAGAGCTTAGGCTGAGAGAATTTTGTTCAATAATTGCTCAACGTCCGAGTGTGACTTCTGCATAGTAATAGCATTCAATAAACCGTATACGCATAGGGTCAACGGTGGCCGAACGGCCAGACACTGCTATAAAATATTAACCCCCATATGATTTATTTTAGTTTCTTTATTATCCGTAAATTTGAATGAAAAATTGTGGCGCCACTAGCACACCCGTGCTAGTAATTATTTTTTCAACTTTAAATGTACTATATTTGTATAGTACAAAATATTATAAACTTACTTAAGTTTAACCAGAATATGTTTAAACACTTGAGTTTTGATTAAAATAACGAACTTATCTTTACAACAGCATCGCTGCGATAGTGACGCCAGTAGTTTCGTTCTGTCATAAGAGGGTCAAAGATAAAGCATTGATTAACAGGAGAGTGTCCAGACCTGTACTTTTTAGACCGTGGTCAGACTATTCGCCTCCCACCAAGGGATGCAGGCTCGATTCCCGGTGGGGTTGCCCGGATTTTCGCATGTGGGAATAGTGGGAACAATGCCGGACGATGCCGTTAGTCGGTGGGTTTTCTCGGAGATTTCCTTTTTTTCCGTCCCTTCATTCCGGCGCTGACCCATACTCACCTCATTTCACCTCTCAACAGCGCTAAAGATCTCGATGTCGAGCGCTGACCAAAATATGCAATTCTCTCACCCATATACGCGTGCATAGCCATTTCAGGTCATCCACTCATACGTGAAGTTTATTTTCTCGTGGTCAAGTATGGTGAAAATTTGAATTTTAGCGATCTTTTTTTTTGTACAAAAACTTTTTTTTGTGAAAAACTATTTAAATAATCCTATAGCAATGTGGGCCGAGCTCAGGTGAACAAAAACGTCAGTGATGGCGTGCATGCAGTAGTTTCGACAAGTAAAGAACCACGTGTTGTTCTTTATCCTTCCTCTCGCCAGGGTTGTGAGGTAGACGGCAGCCTTAAGAGTGTTCAAGTGCGATAAAATCATAATTTTATATTTCTATGAAATATTGTGGGTTTTGTAGACGATACTTCTGAGTACATTTTACTCTTATGAAACAATTTTAGCTCTCATAGTTTTCTCATAACTGGGTGACAAATTCTAAATTTGCTTATTACACTACCATGCAAATAGTGAAAACCAACTTACCTACTTAAACAAAATTATTCTCTGTGAACTTACATCCCATTAGCTATTCAATAGAACATTAAAAAACGAACAACGTAATATTTTGAATTTGAATAAAAAAAATTGCAAAAGTACAGAAAAAAAGTTGCAAATTCAGGAATTTTTAAGAAATACAAAACAGTTCGCGGAATTTTTTCAAGTGTTTTCTTACGTAGTCCATAGTATGTTATTTCACTGTGAATTATTTCACGTGCGTAAATCAATTGGTTTTCACTATTTGCATGGCAGCAGAACATGCCAATTTTGATTTTGACACACAGTTATGGGAAAACTACGCCAGCTAAAATTGTTTCGTAAGAGATAACTCTGCACTCACTAGTATTGTCAGCGAATCTAACACTATTTTATATAAATGTATGGCATTATCGCTCTTGAATACTCTTAAGAGGATTGTGTACCGGTTTCAAATTTCCACGTTTGATACGTGGCACGTGAGAACAGCGGAGCGGTAAAAGCCAGAGCTTGATGGATGAGAAACACATCGCCTCTATTGACAGCGCACCAAACTGGCGTGCAAAGCCTTCATGGTTTTTTTTTACCACATGAATCTATACGGTTGCCCTAAAATTCAATATTCGGATAGTATAAAGTAATGGCATGCATTTCGCTTTGCACTTGACGAATTCAGGTGGTTGTTTCGTAGTTACGCCAGTCAAACTAAACCATTCTGGCAGGACAGAAAATCATGCTCCTAACAAGCGAGCTGAATTTTTAAAATTATAGGAGCACAGTTTCAAATGTATGCTTTTTTTTGTAGATAGGCGTAATACGAATAAGTTTAGCGGTTTCGCGTGAAAAAGAATACGCGTAACACTCTACAACACCGCTCATTTGACAAGCAAGGACTTCTCATTACAAACTTTATATTTGTATTGAATAGTGTTAGTTTTATAGGTGTTTCTTAGGAGAACAATTTCATCTTACAAAAATAATTCCTCAATCAGTTTTCCCAAAGTGGCATTTTATTGTAAAATTTGCGTATGTTTCGTTCTTGTAAACCATGAAAACCAATAAACATATTGAAATGAAAAAGTTCACATTGAAACTACGTGCCACGGGCGTATACAAAAGTCGATTACAAAACATTATTAAATTATTTTAAAAATGCAGAAATTTTGAATTTTTTGCTACTTTAATCAATCTTTTTTCAATGCAAAAATATTTTGCAATGAATTTTAAAGAAGAATATAGTCTTTGAAACGTCATTTTGGGAAAACTATCTGAGTTTTTTTTTTTTTAAAGGAAATTGTTCTCCCATGTAACGTCTACTTAACGAACACTATGTCGTGCAAATATAACATTATCGTGTTTTCCCACTTGAAATCCCTTAAGGATGTTCACGTGATATTTATATTTGCACGACATAGTGTTCGTTTTATAGGCGTTACTTGTGACTACATTTTCCACGTGTAAAAATTGTTTAGTTCTTACAGTTTTTTCCATAGCAGCATGCCAAAGTCAGAATTTGCAAGTTACGGGAACATAGTATTAACAAAACCAAGTACTTTACTCGAATGAAATAATTTACACTGGAATGAGACGGGCAATATGTTAAAATTAAAAAAAAAAGAGTTCTTTTATATTTTTTAAAAATTTGCTAAAATGAAGTGAATTGTTATCATTTTCAGATTTTTTTTAAAAGAGCAAAGGAATCTCATTTTGCGTTTTTAAATATTTTAGCATGTTGCCCATAATATCTCATTTCAGAGGTTTTTGTTATTACCATGTTCCCGTAACTTGTGAATTCTGACTTTGGCATGCTGCTATGGAGAAACTGTGAGAGCTGGAAAATGTTTACAAGTGGACAATGCAGTCACAAGTAACGTCTATAAAGCGATCACCATGTCGTGCAAATATAAAATTATGCGTTTCTGCCACGTGAACGCCCTTAATGAGCACGCGTTTCTGCGAGGCCAGCTCGTGTGGCTAGCCGTCACATCACCAGGGACGTGAACTGCCCTACCAACTACCAAGCTCCGGGGACTGCCCGCTGGTAATTTCTCTCCCGTGGCGGACACGTCACTGCTTTAAAAAAAAAACTACCTCCTGACACGAACATTCGTGTTCCCCCGACCACAGCATAACGCACCCAGCCTCACTGGAGCGTGGTCACGTTAACATTCCCGCGGGGTAAAAAATAGAACGAGTAGTGTGAGATCAGTTTCACAGCGTTGCTTCAAGTTGATTCACAAACATTAAGGTCACCGCCTAACCACGCGCTTTAAATTCATTGCATTGTGGTCGTAAATAAGCTTTCTTATGACGAATGTGTCCTTTGGGCAACACGCCCATCGGGCAAGGACGGAATGTCTTTGTTGAGACACCATCATCATTAAAAACAGTGTTTCTAAGCCCTCTAACATACCTTAAAACGGCCTTTTCGGACCGCCGTACTTCAAAATGTACTAACCGGCTGTATGCGAAACTCTTAACAGAAACATACAATGAACTTTCAAAAATATAATTAAGAGTCTGGATTCAGTTTCTTGGACTTACTCCATTGCAAATTGAATGACTGTCAAAGAAAACTAAAGAAATAAATGAAAACTATAAAATAAGCAGAGTATGCTATAGTCACAAGATACATACACAACATACACAATATGAAATTCCAAAATGGAATCGGGTCAAATAAAAACAATGAAGAAACAGATAATAAATGAAAATAATAACAAATAAAATAAAATAAACCAATTAACATGCGACACAACGATGAGACGAAACAAAAAAACATAGTAGATATCAGACACAAACAGAAAAATAACAAAAAGAGACAACAAATTGACGAGACAAAACGCAACAGATATCAGACATATACAGACAATACAAACGACACAATGAAGAGGACGAAACAAAACACAGTAGTTTTCCAGACAGAATTTCATGTTGTGTATGTATCTTGCTGACTATAGCATACTCTGCTTATTTTATAGTTTTCTTTTATTTGTTTAGTTTTCTTTGACAGTCATTCAATTTGCAATAAAGTACGTCCAAGAAACTTAATCCAGTCATGCACTCCCATTGCACAGTTCTTTCAAAGATCATATAATTAAGAGTCGTTTACTATATATGTAAAAAATAATTTTATAAAGTGTTTTTTTTTTTTTTTGCAATTCATGTTAATTATAGTTGTAATTTCAATCATTACTGTTCGTGCAAATAATAGCCTACATCTATTCTAAACACAGAAATGAAATAATTTGTATTCGAACTAAAAGCACTCAGCTTCTTCGTGATCCCAATGATGTAAGTTGATTACAGCGAGATGTAGAGGGGGCAAAAGGGAATTCCGGGCAGAAAGTGGTTATGTTAAATATTTAATCTGATTTTAATGGAAGTTTAAATTTCTAAGACTAAATATCTTATATACAAAACATTTTATCCGCCACGACAATTTTCTAATATCACTTATTAAGGTCATGCTATCCTTTTTCTACTGATTTTGGGAAAATATATTTTTAACCTTAAACAAGGTCAGGTATCACAAATTTGTTGGGCAGTTTTGTTTAAAATTGTTATTGCCATGACAGCTTATTTTACATTAAATTATACGGTTTCGACTAACAAGTCAACAAATATTTCGTTAATTACATAATTTGTAGTATTTACCGCCTTGAAACATGGTAAAAATTGATAAAACTACTTTAAATAAAACTGCAAAACATGTTTTTCATACCTGCACTCATTTACGCTTTAAAAATAATTATCGCGAGAACAGTTGAAACAGAGAGGAGGGCATTGCCTAAAATTCTCAACCGTAGAAAACCGAAACAAAACAAAAAAAAATCTCACCCTCTCTGTGTAGAACGAGCCTTTCTTTAGGCGCTGTTTTGTATTTCTTACAGCTTACATATAATTTACACAATCTTGCCAGAGCTGTGCGTGACAGCTGACAGCCTTCACCAGGTATGTTCCGTGTTTCTAAAGCATTTAGTGAACGTAACTGCTACGATCAACTCGCTTTTTGCGCGCAATTTCTTGATAGTCACTGCTGAATACTACGTGCCTAACTATGTGTTACCATCCAAAATTTCAAAATGTTAGCTACAGAAGTGTAACGCTTGACGGGCTGCGTGGAGCAGCAGGTGTAAGGAAAATTTGGAGGTAAAAGAGATTGGACTGTCTGGTTACAATTTCACTTTTCTTGTAAATATTTTATTAATTAAATTCTCACGCTAGAGACTCGTAACTTTCAAATTTGTTTAAATTAGGCCACATCAGTGTAATTGTATGATCTTATTGGGTTTTAAGTTTCTAGTACTTGCAATCTAACTTGAAAGTCTGTACAATTACTTAAATAAACAATAACAAAAAAGTAGACGCATAAATTACGTATTCATATAAACCATGGAATATTTTGACAAATGAAACTTAATAAAAGGAGAAACATACGATATTTAAGACATTTTAAAACAGTTCATTCCGGCACCAAACAGATTTTTAAAGAGAATTTTCGTAAGCCAAAACTACCCACATTTACACCTCCTCGCTCTTTCCCCCTCCCCTTAATTTTCCTGACTAGATTGTAATGAACCTTCGCTCCCGAAATGATGTCGTCTGTCTGACACGAGCAAACAGACCTCAATATCTCGTATTTTCTTAGAAAGAGATTCCCGAATTCTCTAGTCCCGCATGTCAAACCATTTCACCCAAAACTAAACGACATGTTTTCAAACCGGTCATGTATTCACACTGGTTGATTGTCTTTGCCACAGACTTAATCTGCAGTTTTTGCTCCTACTGTTCTAGTGAGCTTTCTGATTACTCTGATTTTGTGCTGTTCCAGAACAGTCTCCTTGTTGCTTTGGCTTGTTGCGTATTCCTAAATGTGCGCCCTGTATCCCGCGGAGTTAATCTCACCCGGGGGGAAATGTTTTGTAATATTCATTGACTTTAAGCTGCGTTTGTTATTTGAAGTTTATCTGTCTAATAAGAAACTTTCGGCGCTTGTCGTCGTATATTACCGAGTGTGCAAACTTATCAGTTGTGCAAAATATATAACGCCTATCCTACCGCTAAGCTTCCGCGAATTTATTACAATAATGTACTTCGACTAGCAAAAATATGCTTATGTTTAGGAATTCCGCCAAAAATATACTTCTTTTTTAAATTACTAAAATTTAGTTGTATAATTTTTTTTCATGATTGTGATCACATTTTTTGTCTACACATACATCAAAAATACCATTTGCATTAGATAAATAATTCTTACAGTACATTTTATAATACATTAGAGGCTTAGCTACACGACGGAACAATATTAACGTTAAAAAATTATAGATTTGGTGTTGCATAATAACAGCAAATATGTCTTCCGACTTATCGGTAACGAGCTATGCTGCATGACACCTATATCAGCATGCTCTCCTATCTGTAGGATCAAAAGATGAAATTCAAAGAGTTAAAACAATCCTCTAAATAATGTCCAAAATCTTCCCCTTACTTTATTGCATTCGTCTTTTTCATACTTAAGAGGGCCGTTTCTGAGATTTAAAAAAATCACAGATCTGATTAATTAGTCCCTTTATTGTAACATTGTTAGTGTGTCACATAACACTTTTGAAACATAGCACCAAGTAAAAACAAGGCGTAAGTTAGACGTGCCAAAAATGTTGACACCTACCCGCATATAAAAACAGAAGTGAGGTGCACATACACTTCCATTTAATAACGAGGATATAAAATTACGAGTAGTGACGTCTGTGTTAGGAGCCGATTATGCAACAAGCCCCAACAGTTATTTAGCTACACATCTCTAAAGAATTTGCGATTCTTTTGCACTGCTTGCTGCATTGGTGTGTGAATGGGCACCATTGAAGCGTAAGTCTTCGGCTATCTGTGAGATTTATCTCCTCACACTCTAAATCTGAATTAGTGAATATTCAGTGATTCACGCCGATGAAAGGAGCAGTTTCAACAAATTGAATCAGTGAGAAACCACTGTGAAATCTGAGACTATTCACTGATTCCAATAAAGAGTGCCAACATTCCACAAGTTAATTAGTGAATGTCCACAGATTTTCCAGTAATTTTTCACTGATTGAAAAAATGAAAACTGTTCTTTTAAAACAACTGGGAAAAACTGTGAAAATTCACTTATTCACTTGTGAGATGTTGGCACGCTTAAAGGAAATCAGTGAATATTCACTAATTAAACAGTGACTATTTTCACTGATTCAAATTGTTGAAACTGCTCCATCCGTCAGCGTGAATCAGGGAATATTCACTAATTCGGATTTAGAGTGTACTGTGCGTTGGGTTTACTTACAAGGAAAGTATAATTGGCTGGTCCATTCAGAGGTGGTAGCAAAAACAATGCCAATTGATTGTTTAACTTTGATGAACATACATAAATAGGCATCTGTTGCTGATTGTGACACTTTCAGTTGCTGACGTAACCATTACGTGTAACGAGAGCGTGAACTTTGGACGAGATGTGATCAGACATTCCGAGTCATTCACAAACTGCAATGTCATAGTTATGGCCACCTCCCACCTTGAGCAGTTTTCGCATTAGATGTTTAGAAGCGACTGAGCTGTAAGGGCGACCTTGAAGCGCTCCATCAAATTCCGCATCGCCACAACGAGTCAAGCGCTGAACTAGAATGCAAGATTCCCGCTAATCCATTTTACAAGATTTTAAGGCGTTCCAGAGGCTAAAAATTGTAATTTTGTATATTTGTTCCAAAAAATGTTAGTGTTGTAGACGTTACATAGGAGTACGTTACCTCCGTACAAAATATGTAGCTCTGCTAGTTTTCTCATACAGTAATGGCATTTCAAAGTCAAAATTTGCATGTTTTAGTGCATACACCCCCCCCCCTCGAAAACTAATCAACACAATGGAACGAAAAAAATTCACTGTAAAAGTATATAAAAATCCGATGCATAATATTTTTGTGAAAAAATAATTTCTAAAAGTAGCATAAAAATTTCCAAATTTCCGATTTAAAAAAAAAAACACGAAACATAGATTGAATCAGATTTAATATACGTAAAGCCCTAGCCAGTGACATGAGCTTTCACTGTGAATTATTTCATTACGTTGATTGGTTTTCGGGGGGTGTATAAACTAAAAACATACAAATGCTGACTTCGAAATGCTATTATGGGATAACTGGCTGAGCTTATTTTTTTTTTGGAACAGGATAATTTACTCCTAAGTGAAGTCTACAATACTAACACAATTTCATACAAACACAAAATTATGATTTTTTTTTCCTCTCTGGGACGCCCTTAAGCGGTGACCATAAACTTTTGTCGGTGGAAAGTCTGCAACAAACTTCAGTGCGTGATTCTGAGTTTGTCATATACATCCGGATAGTACATTTTGAAGTAAGGGATCCTGAATAGTCTGTTTTTAGATTTGTTGGAGGGCTTCGTAACTGTGTTTTTAATGATCATGGTGTCAACAGGGACGTTACGTAAGATTTCTTTTCGTAATTTTGTAGGCTACATTGGGTACATAGGGAATAGTTTCGTCAATAAACGTATTTCTCGTGCACTACAACGTTTTTGAAGAACGTGGTAAGCGGCGCCCTTAAGATCATCAGGTAAGTGTTACGTATAACGTGATTTTACAGCACTCGACGTAGAAACTTGTAACTAAATCCCAAGTCAATGCAACTGCAGTAATTGTATTGTTCTCAGCCGCATCTCTTACTGCTGTCATATGAGTAAAGGGATCCAGTCTCCCATTATCATGTATGCAACTTTTATAAGTTGGTATCACCGGTTTGTACCCGTTGTGAAAGATGCGTTTGGCAAATGATTGATTGGTTACTATTGTTTTCCATTTTTGTCTCTGTTCTGTCTTAATTACGTTGTCCTAAGATTTTACAGTTTCTATTGTTTCAATTTTATATTTGTTTTGAACTTTTAATTTTTCGTTCTTTTTTTTCGCAATTATTTTTTATGTACGGTTCTAGGTGTACTGTGCTAAATATTAATTACTAAATGCTACTTTGCTCAGTTACAGGAGTTCTTTAACATAGTGTATATCACTACTTCCAAAGCAATGAAATATTTTGCAACTCAATTCAACTCTGGATTTATTTATGTCTTTTAAGAGAGCAAAGACTGAATAATGTATGCTGACTTAATGCAAAATCATAAATAAGAAATAACTAACACATCCTTACAATACTGAAATTAAAACCAAAATTAATTCCTTTTATTTCAAAATAAACCAACTTTTAACTAGCCCGAGTTGAGTTGGTAAGACTTTGTACATTGCATATAAATTCCCGGAACGGTATATTACAGAATAATTTCGCCAAATCAAGTAATAAGTATTATGCCTCATACTAGCTCAAAATTAAGTATATTTTAGTAAAAATGAAGTTTCTCCCTCAGGATTACTGAGAATATCATTCAAGCCCTTTTAGCAGGAAACGGGAAAATAGGCAAACGTCTGATTCTGGCGAAATAATAAACGTAACGGAACATTTAAGACAAATTCCCGCAACATATTTCAAATAATTTTAAGCAGCGATGTGCTACGAAACGAAAATTTGTTTACAAGCCTCATGCAGAATGAAAGGTCTGTACTCACGACCTTCTTACTTCATGGCGTTATCTTCTTCGGCGAGACGCTAATTCTTGCACATAAAAATAAATGCATTAATTCGAGGTCGTCGGGTTTCTTCTGCAACACCCACGACTTCCCTGCTTTAATTACTTGACAGGGTATCATAATGTTCTACAAACAGTTACGATGGCACCAGTTACAAAACGATTCGTCAGCGAGCGAAATTTATACGTCCAATTCATGTGGACCTTAGCCATAGAGGTGATCTCCACCCTCGCATTAGATTATTGCCACATTCAATTCATCTCGCCAGGCCACCAGGCCACTTTCGGTTGGAGATTATTTGCAAGAATCTTAAAAAAAAATCAAATAAATAAATCAAATAGCGGCACCGAGCTAGACGTAAAAACCAAACTAAACCCGAAAACGAAATAAAACTAATTACAAAAGTCAACAAAAATAAATAAATGGATATGTCCTGCCAAGTTAAACTACAAAGAGTCACAAATCTAACTATTAGGTGCATTCATTAAAAGGACGTGGTAAATAAATAAGCGGTGAATTCTTCATTCGAGATCTATGTTTTTTTGAAAGTCAATATCGAAAAACTACAAAACAGCAAACCTTTATAATTATAATTTACTTTCCCAACTTTATGAGCAAACATTTACCCAGAATGATGCGTTTGTTAAGCGCGATCTCTTGCGCCGCAATTACATGTATGAGATTTCGACGTCATAGATTGTTCTTCAGTTATTCGTTAATCGAGAGAAATGTTTACATAGAAATTTGACAAAAACTGTTATCTAGGATTGCTGTTTTTTTTTTATTTTTGAAAATCGGCTTCGAGAAACCTACAATTCTGAACTGATGCCTTTAGCGCTGAATTATATACCATGAATTAAGTTACCCTAATAAATTTAAATGTAGCCATTGTAACTATTTAAACTTTTAGTATCATAACTCAGTTGCTTTCAAATTAAAGTAAAAGTAAAAAAAATTGAGATCAAGAATTCCAAAATCCTTCTATGCCAAAGGTTGTAACGGGTTGATACCAGCCAATTCGGCTTGATATTTTCCTTACATTTTTTTTTCCTTTCGTTCACTCTTGAATTTCTGAGATGACATAGCACTGCAATGGCGTATGTTAATAATTCACTAAATCCTTTACCCCCATTGCGAAAACCTTTTTAAAAACATTAAATTCTTATATTCTAAGTGCAATGAGATTTTCAGAACACAAAGCAGGGTCACGAAGGAGAGGGATTTCTGAGAAAGAGCACAAAGCACAAAGGTAGATAAAGGTGCCCGTTCCCTCGTCCGCTTATTTGTAGCAGTTTAACGACCATGATCGACCAGCTTCGATCCAAGAATAAAACACGTTTTACCGTTTCCATGGTCTTCAAACAAAAATCAAAGCGGTAGCATTCGCCTGAAGCAATGTAAGGTTTCTGAACACCTTATAAAAACCGACAATATTTACAATCTACTTTTTTGGTCATTGTCGCTCAGACGGTTTTATTAAGCTCCAGAGCTCTAATCGAGAAAAGGAAAATTATATGCAAAGTGTTCTTTTAACAACTTAGTATTATTTTGATATTCAAGTCATCCTCAAGACAGGTTTCCAGCCTAAAATTGGTAAGTAATATTAATAAGACAGGGATGTACCCCGGATTGTACATTATATTTTTTAAATATAAACTAATAATCAATTCGTTATTAATCCACAGCAATAGTATCCAAATCGTAAAATATAATTCAATTTTTTTATTTAATAGACTGTCATTTGAACGCGCTAATGCATCAGTAGACTACAATTGCTAGTTCGGTATAAAATATTTTTCTACTTTGAAACGGTCCCATAAATATTATTTTACTCCTATGCTCTGTGATTACGATACCCTGTGGTTACGAACATTGGTTTTATAGGACTAACATACTTTGCGTAAGATTGTTACAAATCCGAAGAAAAAAAAACCCGATTGAGGTGGCGCAACGGCAATACGTTGTACTTGCATTCGGGACAACCCTGGTTCGATCCTCGCATCCGGCCATCCTGATTTCGGTTTTCCATAGTTTCCCGAAATCGCTCCAGGTGAATGCTGGGATAGTCCCTTAACAAAGGCCATGACAGACTCCTCTCCCAGTCCCTGTCATTGTAGCAAGTTGTGTGTCATTGTCACTAATGACCTCGCTGTCGGCGAGAAGTAAAGCCCACTTACCATACCTTACCATCAAATCCGAAAAACTTACAGCGTGATTTTTTCTGATATAATTTAAAATTGGCTCATAAACTAGTAACGCATAACTCCTTACATTTTAAAGTCAGTTTTTCAGGGTAGCATTAATACCACTTTTCACTTGACGGACAAATTGAAAACACTATCACAATTAAAAATTAACGCACTATGTCATGACCGGCCTGTATAAACCAAGTGGTAGACATCTCGACCATTTCCCCTAAATAAACGAACATGTACAGCTAGGTTAAGTAACAGGGACGCTAGTCTCGCAACCTTGAAAGTCTGATTCAGCTGGGATGAATCAACAGACATTTATTTAATATATTGTAAGGTGTGGGAAGTTACTGACTATACAGAGTGCAAATTAGCGTGATGAGTGTTGATGAGAGGTCAGTTTATAATAAAAAAAAAAGGATCTCATTTGTAAAATTAAATGTTATGGGTTTATTTTCACTCGGTGTGTTTGTGAAAGTATGCCTGTGAAGAAAACATGTATTTATTTTTTTTATTTTTTTATTTACTACATTAGATTTATTTACCTTATAGATGCAACGTTGGCTATCAGTTGTCCAGTGATGATAGCAAAGGGGCAATATTTCGGACAACTCTGTAAGTTTGGAACTTAGAGTGCTGCTTATCATAGGGAAATTTGGCTAGGGATTTACTTGTAGGTCTTGAGCGCTTGTGAAGATTATGAGATAATAATGGAGCAGTGGTGAAATGCAAGGGCAGGGAAAGCAGGATAGTCCTGAGGAAACCCACCCGCCAAAGCAACGTTCGTCATATTTCCCACTTGCAAAAAATTGGAGCAACCTCACTGGGAGTCGAACCCTGTGTTGGTATGAGTGTTCTGACTACTACAATACCGCGAGATGTGCTACTTGGGCATGGACATTGTGTTTGTCTGTTAGTTGTTCTTTTCTTGAATAATCTAAACTACTTTAAAACTTGGGGCGTAAATGAACTATAGGAAAGTGCGTATAACGTCTTAATATTAAAAATATATATATATTATTTTGCCCAGGAGACGAAAGTTAGCGATTCCGAAAGTAAGTAATTATTTTTTCCAAAGTAATCTGTGGCTGTAATAATATTCTAGTGGTCCAAGGGAATGAACAACCGGAGCCCCATAGGAAGTATCATACCAGATGGAGAATTGTTTTGAAAATAAATGCTTCTCTTCAAAATGTTCATGTGTTTTATTTGATATCTTAATTTTACGAGCAAGAAAAGGGTACAGAATGACGCTCAAAATATAACATACTGTATACACACAGATATACAGGATGTCTAGAAACAAACACATACAAGAACATAACGCGAATCCTGAGCTAAAATGGAGACGAAAATGTTTGTGGAAAAATGTTGTACGATGACATTTCTTTTTCCCAATGTGGCCACATAGCATTGTACATACTCCCTCCTTGCGCTCCATACATATCTTACTTATCTTATTACTACTGTTCTGACCTGCGTATTATTGGTCCAGGTTAAAATCCTGAGCAGTCCTATCATAATTCTTTGTTTACTTGACTTAACATACATGGAACAATACCTGATCGTGGAGTGCAAGAGGGGACTATCTCCATGCGGTGTTGCCATATTGTGCACTTAAAATGTGGTCGTACAGCATATTTCCACTAATATTTTCGTCTCCAGTTTAGCCCAGGATTCGCGTGCTGTGCTTATTAGGCGTTTGTTTCTGGACATCCTGTAGATATGTATGTATGTATATATATATATATATATATATATATATATATATATATATATACATATATACATACATACACAGGGTGTCATTGAACAACGCCGACAAACTCCGGCGGGTAATTCCTTAAGAATAAACACGCAGAAATTATATTTTGCACGTTTCGCCTAAACTTAATATTGTGGCAGTAACGAGTCTCCGATTATCAAAATTTATAATCGAATTCCTCCAAGTCATCGGAAACTAAATGACATAAAATACAATATCTTCAGGATTGCTTAGTACTGTTTTGACCTTCAAACCAACGTCAAATACAACTTGATACCTTCCATCCCTATGAAAATAATAAAGGTGGCTACCTTCTAACTGTATACAACTTTTTTACCATCAGGATTTTCGAACATTTGAAGATGGTTTATTGCGAAATGAGACCTGTGCAACAAAAACGGTCCTCTAGTTGCAACTGAATGTTAGCAAATAAAATTATCTGTGACTTTAACAGTATTGTACTTGTTGTTCACAGTGAATATCCATCGTCTGTACGCTGAACACATCACATGATGTTCGCAGGATTGCCTAAGCTCTAGGCTCTGTACGTGTGCGCGAATATTGAAGTGTGTGAGCATAAACGGTATGTCCTATAGACAGTTGCATCAAGAGGACATTTTTTGCTACACAGGTTTTATTTCTCAAGAAAACATCTTCAAATGTTCGAAATTCTTGACGGTGAAAAAATTGTATACAACTAGAGGGTAGCCACCCCTATTATTTTCATAAAGATGGAAGGTATCAAGTTGTATTTGATGTTGGTTTGAAGGTCAAAACAGTACTAAGCAATGCTGAAAATATTGTTTCTTTTAATGTATTTTATTTTCCGATGATTTTGGGGAAATACGATTATAAAGTTTTATGTTCAGAGACTCATTAAATATTAAGTTTAGGCGAAAAGTGCGAAGTATAATTTCTGCTTGTTTTTCCATAATGAATCATCTGCCGAAGTTTGTCGGTGTTGTTCAATAACACCCTGTGTATGTATGTGTGTGTATATATATATATATATATATATATATATATATATATACACCATTTCTAATATATACGCACATGTATACACACATACTACACATGTATGTGTGTGTATGTGTGTGTTTGTGAACTACTACACTGGTCAAACTTAATAGGGTATCTGTAAAAATAACTAGGAGATCGCTCGTAATTAATTATAAGATAAGCCGTCAAATAAATGCGAACCCTCGTTATTTGAAAAGGGGCGAATATGGCATCAGAAGTACACGAAATATACTAATACTGCAGCCAACTGTCGTCTTGTATGTTACAAGGTCGCCTCGAACGGCCAATACTGTTGTATAGGCTACTGATAATGCGTCTTAGGCGAGCTCAGTCGAGTCTGGAGAGCAACTAATTACGTCAGACACTCGATTGCCTCCTCTTCAAAGTGCAGTCCACCAACCCAACTCTGTGGACATTCGTTATCATTCATGAAACGGAACGAATCATCAGCTCCCACCAAGGGTTCGAGTCCCGGCGAGGTCTGTCGCCGGACTTTCGAATGTGGGAATCGTATCGGACGATGCCATTGGTCTGCGGGTTTTCTCGGGAATCTCCCGTTTCTCCCGTCTCTTCAGTCCAGCGCTGCTCCATACTCCGATCATGTCATCCCTCACCAGCGATAAAGACCGAGATATTGAGCGCTGACGAGAATCTCTTCACTTCACGAGTCATCAGGGGGCAGTTAGTAAAACGCCCCCTTAATTTAACCACGGATAGAAGCTTATATAAGTAATCCGAAGAGTAATGTTTCATGTTAAAATAAGTGTCGTTCAGTTTGTTATTTCTGTGGCTGTAGTTGAACACACAAATAAATGCAATTACTGTAAGTATTCATCGAAAAATATAATAACAGGAAATTTTTGGTTGATTTTTAACGATTAAGTCTATCATTTGTAAGTTTTATTAGGTAACGGTAACGAGTAAAGAATATTTCTAGCACTTTATCATAATGGTTATACTTGGAGGCAAGACTATACTCATAGAGAATAGTGATAGACACAAAGTTACACAAAATACATGTTAATACGCTGCTATTAAATTTAAGTAACAATATCAAAGTAAATTAGCCGAAAATCTGTATTTCTTTATACCTTTATTATTTGCTGGCAAAAAAAAATTGCCCCGAATTTTTTGCTAATATAACAGCTTGTCAAGAAAATTAAAAGTGTTCATAATAGTAATTTCGAATCCCAAAATCTGATTATTTATATTTTAAATTTGATATAAGTTATTTTGTAAGATGCTTATTCACATTTATATTAATTTACAGTAGTAATGTATTACAATTTTACATTGATACATATCTGTTCAAATGTGCAATGTTGTCGATTTTAAATACCATTTACAAAAATAAAAACAATATCACCAAAACCTTACAATTTAAGAATGATATTGACTTAATATTAAATCATAAAACTATCTCAGTTACACTGATGAATATTGTGTACCCGTGATTCGTCGTCCATTTGATTCTATTTTTCAGCTACTAAAATCAATTTATATTGTATAGCCACATTTCAGTACAGTTGAATACAATCGTTGTATCAGACTTCAGACTTCAAAATCACGACTCGCCATGCTTCCATCGTGGTTGTAGACTTTCGCATGAATGAGACGTATATCAGTTAAATAATTTGCTGCAAACATAATTAATATCAACATAAGTTCCGTGTATTAAAGTAATGGATGTAAGCAGAAACATGCTTCTAAATATGCGTTTTTGCATTTTAAAAAGTTATTTCTAAACAAGGAAATATTTAACT
Source organism: Medauroidea extradentata (assembly GCA_003012365.1). Lineage (NCBI taxonomy): Eukaryota > Metazoa > Arthropoda > Insecta > Phasmatodea > Phasmatidae > Medauroidea > Medauroidea extradentata. Next base: position 60,745 of record PNEQ01116017.1, on the reverse strand, counting down.
TCCTCGACCACCTCTAGAAACAGAGCAATTAAAATTTCCCTTTCTGTTGGCAAGTAGAGCAGTTCTGTTGGCTTCCTTGCGTAAAACAGCTAAGAAATTAGGGCCTACTCCTACACACCTCTCTGTAATCAAAAAGTGTGTTCTTTTTTATAGGGTCACGCCACGAAGAAAGTACGACTCAATTTCATACCTTTGATCGCGGAACCAGGAAAGTTTGGATGAAAATAAATATGGAAATCTCGTACTCTTTTTTCCACGCTCGTATCGGTGACCGGCGCAGTTTAATTTACTCCTTCCTGAACCGTGACCAAGTTTAATTTAAAATGTATGAAATATGCAGGTATGACGGAGGCCAATCTAATTATTAAATTTCAGAACTAATTTAATTTGCTTCTATTAAGTACCCTCAAAGTAATTTAAACCAAGTAAAAAGACAGATATTAAAAACTAGTGCACCGGAAGAATTTCCATTATTAAAATTAGTTCCTGAAGTAAGAATTATTTTCTAGTGTGTAAATTACGTTAGGTCAATAGCAAGTTAGCGCTGTCGTTTCCTGAGTTATTTGTGTATAACTGAAGGCACTGATGCATTACCAGCTATGGCCAGCGGTATTGTAATTGTCATCGTTCGGAGAGCTATTAAACCTAATACACTATAAACTCATATCTCACAGCTTGTGTATTTCTGCGAAAATACCTGATGGTAGTGTCACCTCAAGCCAACAGATAATAGGGCACTATGTTTACATATATGCTTCAAAAAACCTACGAATGTGGGGGAAAACTTTTTCATCTATGAAAAACACTTTTCTTTGCCATGAATGTGAGAAAATGACTAAAACCAAAACACAATTACATCAAACACATAAATAGTAACATATGCATGTCAACAAAAAATTAATCATATTAATTTTTAAATTGTTAGGCTAAATATGTAATAGGTGCACCCGGCGACGCGGGGTTATTTTTGCACTCTTGCCTTTGTTTATAACCTAGAGCTGTCCGGTGTTAGTCACGAGCGGATTTGGTTACACGACAGAATATGTTGGCCTTCGTCCTCATATTTTGAAGCTAAACAGTTGTGCAATGTGTACGTGCGTGTGTGTGTATGTGTGTGCGCGTGTCCCGCTGAATACTTTTGAACTCGCGGACCGAATTTATGTAGAACATACTAAGCTGACTTGCATTTTGTGAATTTCGTTCATACTATGTTTAAATATTTAAAGCGGCAACCATGTTTATATTTTTACCATAATATGACGTCGGAAATGTTATTCCGAATTTAATCAAATTCTGTACACATAAATGACACGCTTATCAAGATGAAAATGTGAATTTACTTCCCCGTTTTGGTTAATTACCTGTTTTTTTATGTCAGCCATCTGAATATGTTATGACTACATGACGTATATAAAGGACCATTTTTCAGAATTTCAATAAACTCAGTTGGTATACATTTAGTACTTAGTAAGTTAACTTTACCGAAGAGTTGGACCCGCCGCCTCCCACCTAGGCGATAGATATTTTAGATGATTCAGTTTCCGATATTTTAATAAAATAAGGTTTTAAAACTTGATATTCAAATGCTCATTACTCCCTAAATATTAAACCTAGGTACTAAGTGACCTATATATTTTCTACTTTTTTTGTAAGTAACTACATCACAGCATTTGTACCTGTAGTTCAGTAACATCCTGTATACACACATTTACACACATACACACACGCACACACACACAAATTCAGTGTTTCCCACCATACTGGTAGTACAAATTTGTAACAAACCGCGTATGTATTTGCCAGAGTAAAGTTTTGATTGTGTTTGCAAAAACGCTAAACAAATTACACAATTACGTATGTGCTAAGCACGGACATGACATCAACCTTGAAAGTAACAATAACTTAAAGTTTAATGAGTTAAAATTATTTTAAACACTCATAGCGGCGTGAGTCAGAAAATTAGACAAAATAATAGTTTCCGTACTCATAGAGGTGTACGTCAGAAATATTTATAAGTAGTATTGTTGTTTTTTATATGACACATATTTTTTAAGACGGTACTGTAAATTATAATTCACTATTTTCACGATTTCTTAATGACATTTGAGTACGTACTGTTAAAAATAAGTGAATCCTATGTGTGGTTCCAGATAATAGTTTTTATGATAGCTATTTTATCTTATACGACTACTATAAATTAAATCTCCTAGCATATGAGTGTAGTATACAGGTTGAGTCAGGAAAGAGTGTTTCAATTTTGCGTGATGATAACTTGTGAACCAGTAAGTAAATTGTGAATTGTAATGGTAGTATATTGCTACCCAGAAAATCGACGATAAAATGTAACTTCTTGGAAATACAAAATAAAATACTGCCAACCTTGTTTTGTACAAAGGACGGCACTGTAAATAGTGTTAAAACAAAGAAATGCCAAATAGTTTTTTTTATTTAAATAAATGAAAACTATTGACAGGGTTGAGTTACTCCCACTACAGTTCCCTTTACGGACTAATTAAATATTTTAATTTTTTTTTTTTAACTATTGTCACGTAAATTAATGACTTCGGTTGCGTTACAAATAATTCGCACCCGTGCATGCTTCCACAGTTCCTTTTGTGGCTTATGCGTGCTCGTCATTTGAAACGCCACCACATTCCTTGCGTGCTCTCAGACATACATAAACATTGGCCCCGAAAGTGCGCATCGAGTGTGCATTCACACATGCTCGCCACACGTACTTATACTCGCACTTGCACTCAACCATTTGGCATCACTTCCGAGCGCGAGTAAGCGAGCACGCATTTTTACCTATTTGGTACACATCCTCCGTTCTTACTCATCCTGGCTATATACAGAGAGAGAGAGTTGTAGGATGGCAAATCCTATCCTCCGGGATTCTTCAGAAACAATTCGTCTCAACTCGAATAGCACACTTTCATCTCACCGTCTCTGTGTACAAGACTGCATGGGCGACTCAAATCCTTTAGCTTATACGCACTCTCGCACGGCGTTCTCTCGCCGCCTCCACGAGTGGTGGATGTATGATGATGGAGGAAGGAAAGTAGGGGGAGGGGAGATGTTATCCGAGGCGCCAACGTCAGCGGAAGATGTAGGTCGGGTCAGGCGACGCCCGCGGGAGGAGCGCTGAGAGGAAGAGACGGCCGACATCCCGAAGGCCTCGGGGGACGCCACCCCTGATCCTGCCGGAAGTTCCGCCGCCTGAGAGGGAAGAGAGTATGACGCGACGCCTTCCTGGCTCTCTTTCCACGCGGGAAGAAGAGTCATTTGTCCGGGCTCGCGCTAACGGGGGGGCTTATTTGCCGAACGTGCCTAGGCGACCGCCGCTGGCGCAGATACGTGTGTACTCTTCTACTACGCCCTTCGCCGAGCCGCAAGTTGGTGTTTGTCTTCACTTTCTTGCCCGCCGTATTCGTCCCGGCAGAGAGCTGGCGAACTGAAGGCCGCTTTGGCGCCGTCTTATTGGTCGTTGTTGGGCAGCACCCATGCGCATAGACGTGTTATGTCGAGAGGAAGGAGGGCCTATGCATAAATGTTTACATTTTTAAGGTCTGTAAATCTAATGACAGTTTGGTTGACATACTGCCTATTAAAATGTTGATTTTGTGGTCGGTCAGTAAAAATAAATTAAATTTTAAATGTATACGCTAAACACTTAATTTATAATACTCATACAGAGAAACTTACTTCTTACACAAATGAATCAGTCACTTGAGAACCAACACAGAAGTAGTCAGTTAAATACAGCGTTTCTGAAATAAATCCACAGTGTAATACTTTGTTACACTCACCAATGACTCATTAAAAAATTGTTTAATAATACGTGTATTTGCCTTTGCACAAAATTGTAAAATCCGAAACTCATTTTGATAGGAAACTGGTTAATGTTGTTTCTCAAATGACCAATTCAAATAGCCTAAAAATGTTTTAAAAAATTATATATATATATATATTTATTTATTTATTTATTTATTTATTTATTTATTTATATACATATACATACACACAGGTTGTATCATAATTCATGTTACAATGCTTGAGGGTAGAAAGCTCGTATTATTTGCAACCTTTTTTGTCACTAAACATTAAGCCCCTGTAGCCCCAGAAAGAGTCATCGTAGGCAACCCGTTGTAGAGTGTTATGTTATGGATGTGCGGGCGTTCGAGAAGACGAATTAATGTTTGTAATCGTGGCACAGATTGTAATTTCAGTCTGAAATCAACCACAGCGTCGACTTTGTTTCGCAACATTGCATTCGTTGCATACATTTTAACAACGTGACAGCCTAAAGCAACGGCTCAGACACACGCCCACCTTCAGCGACACAGAGGTGGCAACGGCGAATCATGTTTTCACGGATACGCTGGAGCATGTGTGGGGTCGTCCTTATGATTTCGAACGCTTCAATGATTCGTTGTGTAAGTTCTTCGACCATTTCCACTGGCGTAGCGTAGATAAGCCCTTTTATGTAACCCCACAGAAAAAAAATCTAATGGGGTTAGGTCCGGTGACCTTGGCGGCCACGCTACAGGGCCCGCTCGTCCAATCCATCGGTTGGGAAATGTTTGGTTTAAATACTCTTGCACTTGCAGAAAAAAAAGAGGTGGTGCCCCGTCATGTTGGTACCACATCACACGTCGGGCATGCAATGGAACCTCTTCCAGAAAACCTGGTAGTTCGTTCTGAAGGAATTGGAGGTATCCGGCGCCGGTAAGTTGTGGTGGAAGAAAAAAAGGCCCGATGAGTACGCCGTCAACAATACCGGCCCACACATTAACTGAAAAACGTTCCTGGCGAGCTGTAACAAACGATGCATGCGGATTGACATCATTCCAAACATGACTGTTGTGCGAATTGAAAATAGCGTCTTGAGTGAACTTGGCTTCATCGCTGAATAAAACCGCAAACTCGGGGTTACTCAATACTCTTCCAATGTACCAACGAGAAAAGGTCGTGCGAATAGGATAGTCCGCCGGACCCATGTGTTGCACTTTTTGAAGGTGATATGGGTACAAGAGTTGCTCATGAAGAACTCGCAAACAGCCATTTTGTCAGCGTCCATATCGGAACCTGCTGACCTTGCGCTTGTATCCGGACTCTCCTCAAATCTCTGAAGTACATCCTGTTCGAAACTGGGAGTACGAACCCTGCGCGGAGCACCAGCATTTGGTCTTGTGACGGCACATGTACCAGTATCACGCATTCGCTGCGTAAGTCGGGCAAACATGGTGTGAGCTGGAATCCTACGACCCGGATATCGTTCTTCGTACAGACGATGGGCAGCTCGTCCATTTTGTCTCACTAAACGTGTACTCCATTGAGCTCCACTACAACGATGCCCTTTTCAGAACCACAGCGAAAGAAATGACACCGCGAGTTTGCTTGTACGACAGAACAGTCAACGACAGGCCGCCAGTGATATCAAAACACACTGCGATGTCACGCTGCGCAGTGCTATGGCACGGCACGAACGGAAGAAAAGAGGTGGGGGCGCCACCAACGGAAGTAAAAAGAGGCGGGGGTCAGCATTCGGCATCGTACAATCCTCTCTACGAGCGCTGCCCGGCGTCGTAAACACGTTAAGTCACCACAGCATCGTCTGTCTCGCACAAAGCCCAACGGGTTGCCTACGCTGACTCTTTCTGGGGCTACAGGGGCTTAACTACACGTTTCCGGCAACATGTTTGTTAACACAAACGGTTGAAAATAATACGGGCTTTCTACCCTCAAGCGTTGTAACATGAATTTTGATATATCCGAGATATATATATATATATATATATATATATATATATATATATATATATATATATATATATATATATAAATTGTGACAAAGTCACCCCTTCTGTCATGAAGTAACCATGGTTTACTTAATACCTACTTACGTGTATATAAATTATGTGCATGTATGCATATATAGGCCTACATCAGTACTTCCACATACAGCATGCATTGTTTTATTTTTATTGGGTTTGACGTCTCGTCGACAGCTACGTCATTAGCGACGATGAGACACAGCACAAGTACAAGAACTAAAACAGCAATAGAACATGGCCATTCCAGCAGTCATCAGGAGCTATGTCGGGAAACCATGGAAAACCGAAATCAAGAACGTGGGAGCCATGAATCGAACCCGGTCCTTTCGAACGTTAGTCCAGCGAGTTTACAACATACATACACAAGTGAGTGAAGAGAATTACACATTGTAACAATTTTTGTGTTCTGAGTACCTGTTGTTCTAGTAGAGTAAATATCTGAGTGAAACCCGTACTTAATAACAAATTTAATAAACTTTATAACATTTGGTGGAGGCGCCGGGTAGTACGCACATATGCCTCTAATTTATTTGGAGCGCTAATTGTTATGAGTGTTGTAAATGTCAACTAATGAACTGTGTCTTAAACATGAAGATGGAACACATGCATTCAGGTCTTAACAATGGTTATAACTTGGAACCCATCAAATCGAAGGCTGGTTTCCATGAACAATAAGCTGTGGAGACGGGGTTTACCTTACATCTTACGCAATATAGCAAAAAAATCTGTTTTTACAATTGCACTGTTAATGACGTCTTCTTTTAATGCAACAGCATCTCCAAAATCTAAAATGCTTATTATAAATTGTTGTTTCAGCAGCCAATACACGTTAGTTCCTCATTGAAATATGTTCTATAATTTATGTAACAAGTAACATTGTATTCGTCGAAGGATTTCGGAATGACAAACGGAGGGAAACTACAGTTAAGTAGGTCCGGAGAAGAATTTTATTATTATTTTTATTTTACAAATAAAAAATTCTATTTGTACAATTAATAAGTTGTGTACGCAAAGTGCGATCTTACAACAAATGAAAAAAATAAATAATACAAGAAATCGTGACAACCTAAAGTTCGGAAAATAAATATAATTTAAAATTTAATTATAAGTTATTCAAAACAAAGCCAGTAGATCACAGCTAAACATAACATTTTTGTTTAAAATATTGCATACCATGAAGGCGAACCGAAATGACACAACGAACCAATTCCGTTAACCTTCCTGGCACGAAATATTTTGCAAAGGCAGGTATGTGTATCTGTGGCCTATCGGAGATGTTTTGCATAACATTTGATTAATTAAAAAATATTTACTGGACTACCATTTCGAAAATTCGAGAGTTGGTATGCGAGTCTGTTAAAAGCGACGTACAGTTAGTAATTAATTATCTAGTTACGCTGAAGCTTAGTTAAAAATTATTTAGAGTTTACTGTAAAGCCATAAAACAGTTGCAGTGTTGAAAATTAATTAATACCAAACGATCTTCTGTTACTTGCTTAGCATCATCGTGAGGAATTTATCGACACTCTATATCGTTGGAGCGATTCAGCTCCCTGAAGCCCCATTTCAAAGGCAATTTTTAAACACAGATTTGCAAAAAAGAATGTGTGTATATATATATATATATATATATATATATATATATATATATATATATATATATATATATATATATATCTGAGTGTGTAGGTGTGTATGTGTGTATATAATTTTCAAGCCTTTTTAATATCGTTTAACGTTACTGGGGAGGCAAAAGAAGTGAGTTGTCGGTACTGCTTACATGTTAACTAACTCTTACATCCATGCACCGATTCCCAAACGCTCTAGGTCTATGGTCACCAGCTTACCTACTTCAGGCGTTTAGATTGCTATATGAAACTTGGGTTTTCATTTAAGGTATGCGTCAAATACCAGCCCTGCACTTCTTATAATAATAAAACAAATTCAAAAATTAAAGAATAATGGAGATAAATTGTGGGCTTAATGCTACAACTAGTTAACTAGGTAGCTGGAGATATCCAATTAAAACATGGAAAATTGATTTTGCCATACACATTTTCATTTGTTGAAATGCAGATATGTGTTGCAACAATACTCCTAATTAACACATTTATAATTGTATATGCATCAAAAGGAACAATGTTAAGGGTAGTGAAGACATCTGCAGATAACTTAAAGATGGAAAAATTAAGTTACCTAGTTGTTGCACTAAGCTGACGAAATTATCATACCAGTTCGTCTAGAAACTTCTGGTTTTAAGACAGTGTTCTGTTCTTGTTATTGGTGATATTATTGTAATAGCGATCATGTTTCACCAAAATTTAACATATAGATAAAGTAAAACCAAAATGTGTTTTAAAAAAGTCAATAAATTAACTTCTTAACATTTCTGAACCGGGAATTACTTTTTTCTCCTCTATCATAGACATGATTTCACCAAACAGTAAGGTATGTGGTTTCATCCTCCAGAATAAACATGACCTTTCACATAGCGAGATTTTCCGTGCAGATAATATTACAAGTTGCTCTTCAGATATATGGCATTGTAACGAGAATTTTCTTGCTTAACTACATATTTGTTTGAAGAATAAATTAAAATGGTTTTAGTTTAGTGTTATGAAAAAATCTAGCAAACACGAAAATGAGGCAAAAAACCATGTGCTTTCATTTAACTAGCTTATAATAAAGGCTGCAATATAAACGTTCACAGCCTCGGAAATGTTAACACAAATCACACATTGAGCCCTAGTATAATACATACAATATTCCGCTCCAATGTTTGTCCGAGTGAAATACACACATCACAATATTTTTTAGTTGGTTACATGTATAGTCTTTCCTTCTGTTTGTAGTGGTTTTATTTTTACTTTTTTTTTGTTAGCCAAGTCAGATGTACTTTCCTTTACTATATATATATATATATATATATATATATATATATATATATATATATATATATATATATATATATATTATTCTTTTGTCTTGCGAAACTTCGCAATTCCAAAAACTTGGGTAATGGCAATACCTTTTTTGAAGTGTGCAATTGATGCGTTTTGAAAATACTATACCAAATGTCCTATGTTTTGCTGTCAAAGATGCGCATTACAATAATTTTCATAACCTCGCGACTTTCCTGTGTTGAGTAATGTCGTTTGTTTTGACGTAGCAGTACCAAACGAGGAGCAAAGTCTAAAAGTCAGTCATGTTTACAAAAATCCGAAAAAGATTTACTCATAACTTCGATAAGAAATTTGTGGGTTTCACACGAATATTTAGTCAGATTTAATAAGAAGTACATGTTCATTTTAAAATTCAGCTGTAAACGTGTGCTTTCATTCGAAGCGAGACATGTTCGCCGCACTAAAATTGTGCATAATAAAAGCATGACAGTTGCTACCTCTTGGAATGCATAGAAGTACTGTCTCTGAAAAATTTACTACCGTTAAAGCCAGATGTATCCATATTATTGTTTCGAAACGAGATATTACGTTTTTAATAACTGACGGAAAACGATACTTAAATATTTCATATTTATAACTACTAATTGTCAGTTAAAATGACGAACAATAGTAAACCAGCCATATTTCATTTTTTTTAGTGTGCCGAAATATCAGTTCTTTCGCTTCCCTGTAAAATTACCTAAGGTGCAAATGCCTGGTTTTGTAAGTTCGCTCCTCAAATGCAATAGAGGGCAGTATCGGACGCAAACTAACGTTTAACACTGAACACGTTCAAGGGCTAACTAAGAGGTCGTGTGATCTTTGAACGATTATTGCAATGGGTACGAATTACGAACATAACAGTTTTATTGGACATACACCATTGCGGCCGCCCGTAGTGGCGTATGTCAAAAACATGTTATGTTCGTAAGAGGTGGTGAGTTGCAACGTAATGGCGCGAAATTCAAATTTATAACATTCGCAATGCTTACTTTGCGGGATTGCATAAACATATTTTAATATAAAGTTGTAACATCTTAATGAAATGACTGAACTGTTGTAAGGAATATGCTACACTTACAACTTTATTGCATTTTCAAATCTTCAACTGCTATAACCTCATATTTATCGGCAAAACACTTTCGACGTGTCAGGTATTGTCCTGTGTTTGTTGAGAACTGGCACACAAAATTTTAATAAGCACTCTGCTGAACAGTGGGGGAAAAAATGGCCGCGACGACAGAGTGGTCAGACCACTCGCCTCCCTCCAATGCGATCTGGGTTCGATCCCCGGACTTTCGCATGTAGGAATCGTGCCGGGTGGTGTAGCTGGTTGGCGGGTTTTCCCGGGTATATCCCGTTTTCTTCGTTCGTCCTTCATTCCATAGCTTCTCCACTGTAGGGCATGCCAACCTTCAGGACGGACAGATACCTACGGACGCATCGTACTAAGTCAGCATCCGAGGTACGATATTCTGACGCACAGTTATCCCACTCATACGACATTTATGTATGGTGGAAAGAATTCCCACAGCTCGGAGGAGAGAAAATTTAAGTACACAATCATATTTTCTTGTATATTTTTATTACGTGTACCGTTCTACTGCTAAATCGGGTATTAACTATATAGAAATGTGTGTATATAGTTTACTGTACAGTTATACATGTATACAGTTGTTATGAATTGTGTGGGTGTGAGATTGAGTTATACAGTATGAGACAACTCTAAATAAAATAAAAAGTGTAGAACGAGGCGAAGAAACTCTCATATAGGTATGTACCTAAGGTTGCGTAGGTGGTTACTACAATGTAGCTTATACATACCTCAACACTCAAATTCACAGTAGATTTTATAATACTCTGGAGGCTAATCATGTTGATTGGAAAGACAGGAGAACTTGTTAAAATTACTGAACCAAACAGGGTTGCAGTCATACCAATTATACTTACTGGTAGGAAAGTATGAACAAAATACACCTGATAGAGTCTTGAAGTATTCGAAGAAATACTACTACTCTACAGACACAAATAAACACAAAATAATCCTTAGTATAATTTCAGATGTAATGTAGACAATTTCCCTAAATAACACCAAATGGTGCATGACATTATTTGCATAACTGACTGAGCAAAAATTAGAGTAGTTGAAAGAGAGTAGATCAAAAATATATAAAATTATTAAAATGCACTCCCGTCCTTACAATTCTGATTTTAGGTTTTCAACTATTTAATTCTGAAAAAAAATTTAATTCTGAAGTTCTCAATTCAATAAGTCTCAAAATTATAAATAATAAAATCGCCAATCAAAGAGTAAAATAATTTAAAGTTCCAATTTAGTGTTATGCTAGTGAACGTCGACTCAGAATAAAATTAATGTTCAAAATTCTTTCCTGTTATTTCACATAACTTGTTAAATTCATTACAATGATTAGCGTCTCCAAGTTACTGACGAAAATGCTCCGGCTTTAAGACGTTAAATTATGTTTAGCACCACTGGGTAAGGCCTTCCATTAGTATTTTCATATTACGTTTTTCAGTCCAAATATTCACAAACTTAGCTTCATACATACTTTAAACAATAAATCCAATTTAGTGTATTGGTTTCCAAAAGAGTTCATGTAAAAATACCAAGACTATAATGCGTAAAATGTATGGCGTCGGTACTTATCTATCGCTGACAAGACGAAGCCGATGACGCCGCCGATCTTGCTCACTCCAAATCTAATAACAGATGCAAAACTAGGACCTCTTCTGTACTTGCCCTGTTTTCCTATGTTTTACACTTTGAAATGGTGGTCTCAAATCGTAACCTAGCATTATGACGCCGCCTGGGATCATCGGATATAAAATCAGGCATTACCGACGCGGTCCGGCCATTTCAAAACCCACCACCATTTTCCTTTCTCTTTAAACGTCACGACCAAAGAGAAACTGCAAAAGAAGCTAAAACCTAACATAAATAAAATTTAAAAGAAATAGAATGAATGGGGTGCTTTCAATATTAAATAAGTGTATAGCATAGAACTAAAATTATGATGAGCAACATAAGTAAACAAACAAATATTACAATTCTCATCAAAACAAACTAACACTGTTGATAATAGTTACTATTCTGTACTACACGTTACAATCGTCACCTTCGTATTGTGATGGATTCTAAATGTTTTGTTTTGAGGACGATGATTCTCAATTGCTTGCATGTATGCAAACCTCACTTGAAGTACTCGTATTCGAGTTATTGTATTTGGTCATCATTTGTATACGTGCAAAACATAGGTTTTTTTTCAAGCCAATAACTTTTCATGTTGGAGCACAGCGTACGTATTATTTTACACGTGCAAGGTTACCCTTGTAAACTAAATAATGCTAGTCTAATGTAGTTATTTGCTTTAATAATATTTAGATTGTTGTTGTATGTATTTGCAACTTCCGTTGGAATTGTTTGTAAACATAGTTGTGCAGACAATAATCTACAATGCGCGCCCGGCGTGAATAGAGAACAAAGTGTATATACCTAGAGAAATAACAAAGAGCGCTGGTTCATTGTTCCCGTTACCATTGAATTCCTTTGAAATACGTCAGAAAAATCAAGTACAAAAACTTGTTATCGATTGCAATATTGGTTATTAATCTGATGACAATTTACTTGACGGTCTTACTCTTATTCGTGCTGCGTATTTCACGCAAATGGGAAGAGAACCAGCCATGGCCTGTATTCGGGAACAAATCCAGCATTCATCTGGAACGACTTCGGAAGATCCTGGAAAACCAAAATCAGAATAGCAAGAATGGAGAGTCTAACCCGGATCCTCCGGAATGAGACGAGGGTTTTACCACTGCTCCACCTCAAGAAACTTCCAAATTTTACAGTTAGGAACGAGAATGCGACATGTGTGAAGTGATGTTCATAGCCTTTAAAAATTAAAAACGTAGTATTTCTCTGGGAACGTCTGCGAGTGTCTTCTAGACCATAGCTGACAGGATGTTGACGTGTACTACAGCATAAAGTGTTCCTTCGTACTATTATTTCTTGGCACTTCACAAATAAGTAAGGACACAAGGTCGTTTAACACAGAGCGTAATAATCATAGCGGTACACTCCTTTATGATGACCACACCGTACGCTGAAATGTGTGACAAGTAGCCTACCGTGTAGGCGCTCCATCGTTTGCCGATTAAACTGTGGTAGCTTAATGAAATGTCTTATGACGGTTAAATGTCCAACTACAAGCCAGTAGTGTAAGGAAAATAACAGTTGGTACACTACAGTGCTATTTAACCTCCTCCCCACATCAACCAACATGTTATGTCACCTATTCTCTAGCACCAGTAGGCAGAGATTTGTATGGTGTAACTAACGGTTCGTATCTGCATAAATATCTAGGAACCGACTCTAGTGACAAATTGAAATTAGTAAAATATTTCAAAGAAAAAAATTTTGCTAATTGTAAGTGTGTATAGCAACTTAATGGTGATCAGTCACTGTCATTGACTGAGCTAAAAGTAGGCAACATTCTCACTTAAGATTTTGGATGTCCCAAATGCCACAGTCTATCTGCCGGAATTCTTCAGTCTGTACATGTGCCTTATTAAGACGAGAACAGATACCAATTTTTAAAACGTCGCATCAGTTGTCGAATGAAGCCTGCTATTTTTGTGTGATTATCTTCGCTGTACTGTTTGCGCGTAGACATGTACCAGTCGCTGTGTTAATTCGTACTGTCTTCTTTTGTCGTCTTTTTCGCGCACATTTGAGGATAAACGTCATATTTTTGTTTGTCGTCGTCCTGGATATATCGACTGTATAAACATGATATTAGTGAGTTCTAAAACCACAACGAGAGACTTTTTGGGGAGAGGGGAGGTAACATATCGCTACCCTTATTCTAATACCCCGTAGCTCCATTTTGTAGGAATTCAGAAAGAATGGCAGAAAAATCAGTTCATTTTTTCTGTATAGGAATTTAACATTATTTTTCATAACATATTAATAACAGATCTTCATATATTTACTTTTTAACGAAATGTTTGACATACAGTACAGTTAAGATAATTTAAAACGACAATAAGGCAAAATACAAAAAAAATTGAGTTACGAGGTTTTACAATTAGAGTGACGATATAATGCCACAGAAGCAGCAAGTTTTAAACGATACGGCTCCGTTTAGGGGTTCATTTACTACGACTAGATAAGTTTTAAGAGCTAGGCGTTTAAAAATGGCGGTAACGCAGTATAAATTAATTAATATCGTATGGAACTGGGCATCGCACCCCGAACTGCAGATAGACATCTACTTGCCCTGGAGGATGATATGAGATGAGTCTTTACGATGGTGAGGCGCAGGAATGAGAAAGGCGGGGAAAACGGGATATCCCAGAGAAAATTTGGTGACCAACGACATGCGAAAATACAGCGTCCGACCCCGCCAGGGATCGAACCCGGATCTCCTTGACAGGAGGCGACTGGTCTGACCACTCGGTCACCGCGGACCCTCCGTAACGTAGTTTAAGCTGGAAAATCGGGAAGGTACTCAAAGACGTCGGATCCCTTCTCGGTGAATAAGGAAAAGAGGTGCTTGGTGGTAACATATTGTATGTAATTCAGCGACTCTGCTGTCAGAAATAAAATCTTTTCATAATGCAAAACACAAAAATATTGGGTGAATATAGAAGACCTTACAAAAGTAAATGCTTTAGCACTAATATAACTAACGACACACAAACACAAGTATTTCACCAAACTGCACATGTGTCGGAGGAAATTATTTTCTTAATGTGAGACACCGAAATAACGGACGCATAAAATGATGATCCCACGAACATAAATTTGATGGACTTGGCCCAAAATTATTTCCGCTCGAGTTGCCAGTAGTGAAGTCTTCTCCACTTGCTAATGAAAATGTGGTAAATTTAGAACCGTGGGAAGATAAAAGCTACCGTCAGTTTAGCCAGAAACCTACCGAATACGAACAAATATGAAATTTAAAGAAAAGTAAATAAGCAATTTGTAGTTTGGAGAAGGTGAGGTGAGAGAATTTTACGGCTCCAAACAAAAAGGTTTTAAGAGCCGCAGAGGGTGAAACGAGATGAACACAACAGCCGTGGCCGAGCCAGCATTCGAATCCAGTACCTCTGACACCGTAGACCGGCACTTAACCGATTACACACTACGGAGGCCGGCTAGTTTTGAGAATAATATACCTGAGTGCCAGAACCCATCGCCTATCCGTCCCTTTGTCGAACAATAATGTCACCTCCTTCAAACAACCTCTCGTATATAAACCATACAAAGGATATATTTAATTTAAGGGGCCTCCCTAGACAGGCTGTGTGTGTGTGTGCGTGTGTGTGTGTTTGAGGCAGGAGTGCTAAGGCTGCCACTAACCAGCGTATGTAATGTATTATCGCCTCTTCGTGCAAGCCCCTCAAATGGCGTGCAGTGCTTTACTATTATCATGTTTTCCTATGGGACTCTAAGTGGTGACTATATTATTTTATTTATAGGCAGCATAGTGCATAGTCTAACGCGTGTCTCTATAGTTGTGTTTTTTTTTTTTTCGAATCCGATTGTTAATTTCCCATATACGGCAGTCTGGAAAAGCCATTTTGGCCGCTTTGAGGGGCCTGAAAATAATGTTTCTAATAAACATGCAAAAATTTTACACCTGTAGTGACATAATTTGGAATGTGTGTTCCTTTCGTATACATACAGATATAACGTGCGTTAAGTAGTTTCGTTAAAACGTGAATAGTCGTAACTCGCTGCAACGTATTTGAAGGGCAGGTATGGAGGTTTGCCACCCGTGCGGATGTGCAAACTTTTATTTTCTAAATGCAGTTTTATTATTCTTTGCAACGTTTTAATTTCTTTGCAAAAATAGTCAATATGATTAAGTGTGTTTTTTCTGCTTACTATATAATATTGTAAATAATTTACTTCCAAGTAATTTATTACATTTAAAATCGTAACCCACCTGCCTATTTTTCTTTAAAAAATTCAATAATTCTTAGAAATTATAAGCAAATGTTTGGCTTCAACTGGAGACGAAAAAACCGGTTGGAAACACACAGTTCCTTGCTGTAGTCGTATATTCAGACGAGGATTTTCGGAGAAGTAGGCCATGAAGCTCAAGATAAGGAATCTAGGACATGCCCGAATTAAGCACACGTCGTTTCTCTCCAACGTATAATCCGTCAGATAAGGTGTAATATTACGGTGCGAGTCCCCCTCGTGATGAGGTGCAGGAAGCGTGAATATATAAGAGGTATATTCACTTTTAACTGGCACTTTCCAACGAATAATTCTTGGAGAGTCTTACTTTTTTTTTAACATTTATGAACCTCCTTCATGAAAGTAGTCAGCCAAATTGTTTTAAACTTTAAACATTTGCAGCTACTACATATAATTGTAAATTGAAGTTTAGAAAAGTTATGTAGTAATGTAATTGAACATTTTTACTTCAATGTTTACTAACTTGGTTTGAAATACATATATGGATGTTTTATTAATGACTTTATTGTTTTTTTTCTGTGGTTTGATAGCTGTTTTTCATTTTCTTCTTAATTATTTCCTATAAACTTCAAAAATTATTTTTGTAGGGTTTTGCTTTTTGTGTTATTTTTCCTTTCCGCATTTGTTGGACAATTTTGTGCGCGTTTCAAGGAGTGAATTACTAATTTCTAGACAGTTATTGCAATGATTACCATACTGGCTTTCGTTTTGAAATTCGTTTACCATTTTACGTGGTTACATTCTATTTATATGTAGACTAATTCTTGGCTGCACTGTAAATACGTTTCATTGTCTCGATAGTGGAACTTTTTTCTCTCCCGAATTACAAGCCACAGATTGTACTTAATGATGGTATAGTTAATATTTCATTTGCAAATGATTACATTTGTACAGCACTAATTTATTGGGAAAATGAAACAAAAACTCAAAATGTTTAATGTCACTTTTGCCAAAGGTATTGGAAGGGTCCAGATGGAGCATGTCGCCGGGAATTGTAACCAAACAAACGTTTGACGTGGCTGGTATCAATATGGCCGACTAGTTAAAAATGTGTGGAAATATTAGTTAGGAGGTGTGTAAACATGACTAAAACATAGAGTTTTCAACATAAAACATCAATTAAAGAGCATAATACATTAATTTACCATAAAAAATACCTGTGTGATGTGTACTTTTGAGGTTAAAGCAGTATGGTGGCTGGCAAATTTGGTGGCTACCTCTTCCCCCTCTTGGCTTCACTCCCCTCGCCGTCATTCAGGTCTAATGCTCTACCCCCTTGACTTTTGCCACAGGATTTCAAATTTATGGAGGATTTAAGGATCTCAGGAGTCTTCGCTTTTTGAAAAACGTCGATTTTAAAAACATATCAACAAATATTGCTCGTATTACTAGAATCACATGACATGTAGTTTACGCAGAATTGAACAACCAGTCAAATAAAATGCATTTCTGACGTCAGGCCAACAAAAACTGTTGGGTTTTGGATTACATAACATTTCTGTTCATGTCGTGCTACACTGAAGACACTGTACACAATCGTGTACAACAATATAGTCTGTCAATTTCACTGTACACTGATGCATTTGGATTTTTATAGAGAAAACAATTTCAATCATAAATATATGTATTGGATTACTTTATAAAAAATAGTATTTAAACCTAGGGATTACATGTATCGTCTGTACTAGACCTACTGCCAAAGTGACAGTGACTAAGTCATGAATTCCGTTTTGAGGAAAATTGCAGTTGAATAGTATATCATATTAAAATGTTGCAAAATACCACATTATGACCTAACAATACACAAAAACGAGTAAACTTGTACAATGGGGCAATTTGTTCATATAAAACACATATATTAGTAGCAATTTTGTAAATTTATCTTATTTTGACTTGGTGACTTTCGGCAGTAAACTGATGATATGTTCTCGGTCAGCCTAATGCGGAAAAGTATTTCATCGCAAATTAATGTGTAGAATATGATCAAAACCAAATTGCTACGTCCACGGCCTTAGAAATTAGGTCCTTCTGTGAGCGCCTTTTAAATTGATTAAAAAAAAAAAAAAAAAAAAAAAAAAAGCTTATATGTTGTGCTTGAGTGTAAACTTTTATGATGTAGGTAAAAGAAATCAGTCATGTAGGAAATATTTTTGTCAAGTTTTTTCTGTTTTTTCTCCTTGTGCTATCAGGGTTATGTGATTACGGCATAACAATTTATTCGTCAATTTATTTCACTGATGTATATAAGTGTTATGATGAAAGAATGTGTGTGTATATGTATGTATCGTGTATTCGCGCAACTATGAATACGTCATGAAATTTTTGGCTGGCGTCAAATTTAAGGTAGAAATTCACTGTTGAAAATTGACATTAAAAACAACGTAAGTTAAAATTACCAAAACTAAGGGGAAATGGATAATGATCTGCCAACTACAAAAAAATTGTTTCGAATTCCTCTCACCTTACATAGATGATGGTGTTCGACAAGTTTTTTTCGGGAATGGATTTTTTATAATTGAATTTTTTGCCTATTAAAAAAGACAGTTTGCTGCAGGAGGCCCCAATGAACACGAAAAGATGCCTTATAGTAACACTTACAAACGAACCGTTTTCAAGAAAATGGACGTAGTGTATGTTGCGCCTTACAGGTAGACAGCACGCGATACACAGGATGATCTAACATCAACGTGGAAGGTATTCGAAACCATGTTTCCACAGATTAATACTTTGTTAAAATGAAATCGCGCCTGTAATGAATTCATTTATTCCTCCTTTGGTTTGGTTCACAATTTTTTGTTTTTAATGTCAATTTTCAATCGCGAATTTCACCCTTAAGATTTGTGCCAGCCAAAAACTTAATATAACTTTACCTCATTTTTATAAGGAATAGTTTCGTAAATATTGTACATCTGTGTAGTTTTCCCGCATTAATGGGATAGTTGCGTTAATAAACCTCACAGTCAACTGTAGCCACCAGTTTTACACGGCAAGAACGATCAACGGCCGAAGTGTGGTAAACTTCCTGGGTTGCATTTTAGGAAATTTTTACTGTGTATGGTAAATGTTAAAATGTTTACAATTCTTGTAATATTTCACTGAAAATGTTCGTTTCAGTTTTAAACGCAATGTGAAATAATTATACGACAGTCGAATATCTTCGCCGACTGGACTCCTCTAGGAGGACCCATATTAAACACATCACTCACAGGAACAGAAAATAAGCGTAAACATTAACCTGCCGTCGTCTTACATAAGCACGAATACAAAAGCAGCTTAAACTCGACCTTACATCCATCTCAAACCAAAAAACAAGCAGAGTAACGGAACTTCACACAAAAAAAAATACCAAAACATTTTTGATTTAACATTGTATTCATCCAGTGTTGATTATAGGCTTTAAAATAATTGTACATAAATGACAGATGTAAAAATTGAAAAATTTTTGTTTTGCATCAATAATTATTTTGTAATTTTATTTATATTAAAACACAGTGTTAATTTTTCTCGTAAGTGCTTCTTGAAGTTCAACAATATATGTAAAGCAAAGACTTTAAATCTGATACGTTGTTCGCCTTGCATATTTTTCTTCGAATTGTCTCATAAAATTTAAAAGAACAACCAAGAACGTGCCACAAATTAAACTGTCAAAAATCTCCTTATTGTGTACTGGTATCTTTGACTATCCTTATGAGATGCAAATCAACACGATTTAAGGGGCGTTTGACCAAAACATATTAATGTTTTTAACATTTTTAAAATTGTACGAGATGTTATTTGTTTTGTAGACA
This sequence comes from Medauroidea extradentata, assembly GCA_003012365.1. Lineage (NCBI taxonomy): Eukaryota > Metazoa > Arthropoda > Insecta > Phasmatodea > Phasmatidae > Medauroidea > Medauroidea extradentata. Next base: position 41,166 of record PNEQ01116017.1, on the reverse strand, counting down.
TACATTATGGCTATTATTTATTGTAATGAAAATATTATATCCTTCGTAGTTTTTTTGTAACAACACATTAAAGTCAAAATGAGCATAAAACGGTTTTATGATTCTCAGGACAACCAACTTACTTACCGAACTGAAAAAAACGCACACTGAATAACGATGTTAAAGGCTACAAGCTCTCCTATATAACAATAAAAAAATTTTTTAATGTTTGTTTTAAAAAAAAATAATTTGAAATTAATCTTCGAAAATTCAGGATTTTTTTTAAATACAAAAGTTTTTTTTTATATATATAGGATATCTTGTAGCCTAGGTCTTAATTGTTCAGTGTGAATTTTTTCAGTTGGGTAAGTCAGTTGGTTTTCCTTTAAAGCATAAAACCGTTTTATGAAAATATGGACTTCGACATGCCATTATAAAAAACTATGAAAGTCAAAAAATTTTCATTACAGTATAAAATGTCCACGATATATGTCTACTAAACAAACTTACAAATATAAAAATGATTGAAATAATAAAATTTTTCCGTCAATCACCCCCTTAATAGTTCTCGTGGCTGCAGTTTGCTAGTGCTCTCATCGCTCCAAGGCGAACCGGGTTAGATTCGTGGCAGGATCAGTTCCCGGTCTTTCACGTGTGCGAAACATGGAGGACGTTGCCTTTCTTACAGGGGTTTTCTCGGGTTTCTCAATTTAGCCTTCACATTCAATCGCTCCTTTATCAATGGATTTTATTTCTTACCAGCCTTCAATGTTCGACAGACCACTGCGGCCACCTGGTCAGACGTCTGCAATCAGGGATTGATACTCTGCAGTCGGACCCCTTAATTTGTTTTATTCTTTTTTTTTCTTCTATGTGCTTTGAAACTGCTTTGGACAGGGACACAGGGGAAAGGGAACGGGTGTCGGCCAGGGCGTGTGTAAGGCCTCACTCTTTAGTTTCGCAGTGGTTTCGAATATCAATTTTTTTAACGTGAACTAATACATATATCAAAAATTCATCCCATAATTTTAACACGTATATATCATCGTTTGTAACTGAATTTTTCTGTTACAATACACCAAACGGATTTTTAGATTTTTGCCCCTGTAATATCACATATTTTGTTGTCAAAATAAGCCAAAATGAAGAAAAATATTTTTTTTACTAGCAAACGGTATATTATTTTGAAAAACTCTCTGCCAAATCTGTGTATCGTATGACTGTACATAGTCTAAATTTTTTTCAATGTAATCTATATATCTATATTTATAAAAATGAAAGGTGACTGATTGACTGACTGACTGACTGACTGACTGACTGACATATCAAACTGCAGCCCAAACCACTGGACCTAGAATCGTGAAATTTTTTCTGGGGGTTCCCTTAAGGTCGTAGGCGAGCACTAAGAGGGGATTTTTCGAAATTCGACCTCTAAGGAGGTGAAAAGGGGTGAAATGTGTTTCCGAAGAAACGTCGATAGAGCCTGAACCCGACGACCTATCATCGTGATTTTTACTTTAATAGGACACTCGTAAAAATGCATATTAGCCAATTTAAAGATTTTTCGAAGTTCAACTTTTAAGGGGCTGAAAAGACGTTAAATGTGTTTCCAATCAACTATTGATATCTATCGAACCCTTCGGGATAGAGAGTTGATATTCACTTCAAAATATTGCTTACGTAAATACCCAAATAGTAGTTTTAGATTTTTTTTGAAATTCGACCCCCAGACAGTAAAAAGGGGCAAAATGTGTTTTTAATGAATCGTCTTTATCTTTGAAACACAATTGGCTATCGTCGTGACTTTAACTTTAATTGGTTACTTTTACAAATGTCTATGGCTGGACTCAAAATCGTTTCGAAATTCTTTATTTAAAGGGGTGAAAATACGTGAAATGTGTTTTCGAATATTATTCCATATCTATCGAATCAATCGAGATATCGAAGTACTCTTTGCTTTAAATTGGTGCTTTTGTAAGTATCCCAAGTACCATTTAAAATATATTTTCCGAATTCGGCCCTAAACTGGTTAAAAATGGGGTAATATGAGTTTTCGACTCACATTCGATATATAGTTTTTTATATAGAGACGTGATATTTGTTTAGGATTGATGCTTACTCAAATACCTAAAAAGTAATTTCAGGAATTTTCGAAATTCGCCACCTAAGGACGTGATAAGGAGTAAAAAGTGGTGAAAAGCGTTTTCAATTAATCGTCTATATATCTTGAACCCAGCGGGCTACTGTTGTGTTTTTTACGTCCACGAGATACCAATAAAGTATTCTAAAACGTGATTCAAGGGTTTTTAGAAATTTACTCTCTTAAGTGGTGAAAAGACCTTGAACTTGTTTTTAGATAAATCCTCGATATCTATCGAACCCGTCGAGATGTACAATTAATTTTTGCTTCAGAATGATGATTACAGAAATTACCGCAAAACAGTTTTCAGATTTTTCGAAATTAGATTTCTCAATACTGTGCAGGGGTGTTTTTTTTTTTTTTTTTTTTTTTTTTTTTTTTTTTTTTTTTTTTTTTTTTTTTTTTTTTT
>PNEQ01116017.1:0-38538 GCA_003012365.1 Medauroidea extradentata | reverse complement strand
GGGCTAGCAAATGTTATTTATTTACACTTCAGTTGGATACTTATACAAATGTCTAAGATGTAAATTTAAAATATTTCGAAATTCGACACCCAAATGGTGAAAAAATACAAAATTTGTTTTCCATCAACCCACGGTATCTATCTAAACAGTAGCGATACTGAGGTGTGGTTCGCGTCAGAGTGATGCTTACGTAAATATTAAAAAAAAATGTATGTATTTTTTTTATTTGTTATTAAGAATAAAACTTTGTTGGTCAATAATCAAGGCAGACGATCCGAAAAGCAGGAACGAGCAGCGAGAAACAACTTATACAGGAGTTTCACTACAGTAACCTATCGAGACGTGGTGTTGTACAACCTCTATGAGCCCAGGACACAGATATATATTTTTTTTTAATAAATTTTATTTTCATGAATTATTTCGACGTTACGTGACGCCGTTGTTTGTCACTCAGGTCTAAATTCCGGGAGGTTCTGGGCTCGAATTCCGTTAAAAGCTGCGTGCAAACGTTCAATTCTGACACACAAAAACTACAAGGCAGATCGAATTAGTGCAATTTATATGTAGTCTTTAAAAGGGGTAAAATTGGAGTTCGCTTTCCACTTAGGTTCCTCTACAATATCAGCTGACATATCGTCGGTATACTGCTAAAAGTGATTAAGTCATAAGTGCTATTTCGTTTAAAAACTGTATTAAATTGTATATATTAACAAATATGTAGTATGTTACTATACTGTGACACAACAGTACGAAACGACGAATAGACTTTAAACTTGGGCAATTGTTCGTGAACAACATATACATATTCCTAGCATTTTTATAATTTAATCTCTTTTTGACATTGTCACTTTTGGCAGTAAACCGACGATATATCGTTTCTATAATCTCAGGTTTGGGGCACCAAATACGTTTCCGCGAAACCTTTATCCTCTGAAACTTTGTAATGTCAATAAAGTTAAAGTGAATATTTTGAAAATATATAATTGAGGGCACCGTCACCAATGGTTGTGCACAGGGTAAACAGATGTTTCTCATTCGATTAACCACTTACCTTAGATGCCTGTAACTACCCCAGAACGTCAAATTGGCAGTTTTATAAATAAGGCCCAGGCGAAGTCGCTGTTAGTGGCAGGGACAAACTTAAGACTGCTTTTCGCGTGAACAGCTATAGCTACTTATCCTTCTGCAGAATTAGTTCAACTAGCCTCTTCGACATTCTAACACTTGATGACTGAAGTACCAATCTTGTGTACAAAGAGGTTTTTCAATTAAAGTAAATATTATCAGTTACGAATAATACTCGCGAGCAAAGCCGCGGGGGACTGCTAGTTGGTTATAAAACATTTGAGTTATTTGCAATTGTTTGAAACAAATGAAGTCTCATGGCCTTAAGGGTGTTCAAGTGCGATAAAATCTCAATTTTATATCTTTATGAAATAGTGTTAGTTGTGTAGACAATACTTGAGAGTACAGTTTTCTCTTACGAAACAATTTTAGCTTTCATAGTTTTCTCATAACGGTGCTCCAAATTCAAAATTTGCTTGTTCTGTTGCCAATCAAATAGTGAAAACCAACTGACCTACGGGAATAAAATAATTCTCTGTGATATTACATGTCATGAACTATGTAATAAAGTGTTTAAAAGAACATGACGTAATATTATGGAATTTAAAAAAAATCGCAATACTTCAGTAAATACAAAATTGCGCACCGGATTGATTAAAAATGTTTTATTACGCATCCCGTGGCATGTCATTTCACTGTGAATTATTTCCCTTACGTAAGACAATTGGTTTTCACTATTTGCATGGCAGCTGAACGTGCCAATTTTGACTTTGACGCACCATTACGAGAAAACTATGCGAGTTAAAATTGTTTCGTAAGAGGAATTTGCACTCTCAAGTATCGTCTACAAAACAAACACTATTTAATATAAATATAAAGTTATGATTTTATCGAACTTGGAACACCCTTGAACATGGTATATAAATAAACGCTGAGAACCTCAATTGATTTCTACGTTTTTTTTTTTTTTTTTTTTTCGAAGCCAATATGGATAAAATACTCATTGACAATCCTAGATAATGTTATTTGCAAACTTTATTAGTATACTATATTTATCCAGAATTACTAATTCGTTACGCGTGATCTCTTGCGCCGAAGTTAAATGCACGAGGCTCCGGCATCAGAGATTGTGCCTCAGAAGTTAGTAACATTGGAAACTATTTTGTTGAAAACGTTGGCTAAAACTATTGTCTAGGATTGCTATTGTTTAATTTTCGCCAATTGGCTTCAGGAAACCTACAGTTATAGATTAATGATTTTAGCTTTGAATTATGTACCATGCCCTCTTAAGGCTCTGCGTCAGTCGCCATATTGAACTATTTTATTTTTCGCTCTTGCGAAATTCTGAGAAGAAAAATGTGAAATTTGTTACTATAATATCAATTATACTTTCCTTTCGCTACAATAAAAGTATCGCAGTGGAAGGCATTACAGGCTACAATGACAAGCTCATAAAATCAAAGAATAAAAATTATTTGTATTTAAAAAAAAAAAATTTGAATATTTTAAATTTTTATTTTTTTTCAACATTTTTTTTTTAATTCAAATATTTTTTATTCTTTAATTTTATGAGCATGTCATTGTAGCCTGCAATGTCTTTATCCACTGTGATTTTTTTGAGTTTGGTATATCAGTTGGTGTTAGTGTAGTCGTTAAAACGGAAACATGCAAAATATGACTTGAACAAGCCATTACGCGAAAACTATTACAGATAAAAAAATTTCGTAAGAGTCAAATTTATTCACATTTTGTGTTTAAAATAAGAAAAAAAAATGGTACAAATAAAAAATAAAATATTGGTGATGAAAATTGCGGTAGACCGCGCACTTACGGGCGCGGTTGTACTGGCCGGTTGAAGGACCATGTGTGCGGGGAACGACAGCGGCAGTAGTGAGGTTGTGGTCTTGAGAGGGATGAGTCTCCCTGGAGGACAGTGCTGTAAACTCGGTTGGTCCATCGTGTTTTTACTGCCTGCTCGCTCGACGCGCCAGCGTCCCACGAGGGCAACGCCGCTTGCCTTGCTCAGGGTTGCCAGCGGTGTAACTTAAAAAAGTCGCCACAAGCACTTCTAAATGTGGCACTCCCCAGCATCTTTGCATTCGGGTTCTGTCCTAGTGTAAAGTTGTGCGTAACCGTCGCTAAGGACCTAGCTGCCAACATAACGTAAAAGCCTAAATAAATTCATCCACCGCCATCTTGTATTAATATAGCTGATGTAAACTTTATTACTTATGTTTGTAGAATTCATTAGACCATTATATGGCATGGAAGGTTACATGGTGACATTTTATATATTTAAATAAAATTGTTTACTTTATTTACTTTGTGCAACTGCAGAAGTTGCTTCTAAGAAATTTCCGTTGTGTGGTTCCACAAACTAAATTTTAAAAAAATTATTCCTACTGTGCGATGTTGAAACATTCCAGTACGTCATATTCTACACCTTAATATGGCCAAATGTACGGAAATTAATCAAAAACAAGAGTTATAACGAAAGTCCAAAATAGCGGTCAATGTTCCAGCTTGAAATCTGCACCGGCTACTAAATAGTACGTAAGGGTGGTCTAAGCACTCGAATCTGATACATCATAGCCTCTAGGCACTGAGTAAGTTTGGAGTATTTCCCTTGTCTGCTTACTCCTATCTGATTTTTAATAGTGACCGTATAATTTTATGACGTAATAATAAAGGAATTACGCATGTCCATCTGACGCCTTAGATGTGTACCGGCTTGAAAATTTCAGTGAAAACGCCCGGTGTGGCGGGTACACGCCGTTTACCCGAAAACAGTTTTCCCGAAAGCAACATGAAAACGACTTTAGAATAAGTTACACTGAAATTAGATAAAAATGATATTCCTTTGTACTTAAAAAAAAATCTGAAAATAATGACTGTGTACTTCGTTTATGGCAATTTTTTAAAAAATAGAAAAAGAGCGGTGTGTGTTTTTTTAATGTTTTAGCATATTGCCCATAATATCTCATTTTAGTGTAAATTACTTCATTCGAGTAAGACACTTGGTTTTTGTTATTACCGTACTATGTTCCCGTAACATGCGGATTCTGACTTTGGCATGCTGCTATGGAAAAACTGTGATAGCAACAATATTTTACAAGTGGAAAATGTAATCACGAGTATGGTCTATAAAACGAACACTATGTCACGCAAATACATAATTATGCATTTTTGCCACGTGAAAACCGTTAAGGAACCATCCCAGCATTCGTCTGGAATGATTTCATGAAAATCCGAAGGCACAATGGCCGTAGTCGATAATCGAACCCAGGTCCTCCCTCATGAAAATAGCAGGGGTGACTACCCTCTAATTGCATATAACTTTTTTACCGTCCGGATTTTCGAACATCTGAAGATGGTTTATTAAGTAATGTTACCTGTCTAAAAAAAAAAAAAAAAGGTCCTCTTGTTGCAATAGTCTGGTTCTACGTGTTACTGTTACGCCACATAACCCGGTACGAGGGAAAATTGTGTCCGAGTGTCAAAATGTTTTTGTATCTTAACATCAAATGGCGTTTGGTAAGATAACGAGATGAACTAGGGGAGAAAATGTCTACTTTCCAAACACAATTATGAACATTTTGGCCGTAAATAATGTATAATGAAATTTTAAAAACATATAATGGAATACACTGGTTCAAATGTATCTTAAAGTCATAGCATCTTCATGAATACATTTCTCAGGAATCGGACAATCTTTGAATTTCATCATGAAATCAAATATGTAACTGCTTGCATACTCCGTAAAGAATTTTCATAAAACTTCTTTATAGTTTACGCTACTAGTGACTTAAACATTTACTGTTGCAAATAAACATGGAAACACTGGAGAAAATTTAAATTCTTATTATTACCGAAAATTGTTTGAAATAAGCCTTCACTTTTTTTTCAGTTGTCTCACATAAGTATTTGGTATTTATATCATAAAACTTAAAATATACTGAAAAAATATGTAATAATTTTGAACACTTGAACACTTTTAAGGTAAGTCCTTAACTGATGATTTGTTGTCCACAGGAGACTATATAAATTGGGAATAAACTATGTTAAATTTCGTATTGGCGTCAATAATAATGCCGCATTTATTTAAAAAGTTTAGTAAGAGAAATGTAACTACGTCTCAAAAGGTCCCCTGCGCATGCGTGTGAGCATTCTCCTGTCCGTGTGACAGTTATGCTAGTCTTAGGCCGTGTTTCATACGTCAGAGAACAATGCTGGTAAAGAAATGTATTTTAAAAATCGTATTTTAATTTGGCAACAACACAATTTTAATACGCAACCTAATGAAAAATATAGCTAAATAGCATTACAGCATAATAATGAATATTTACACTAAATATTTGAGGGACTTCGTTTGACTGAACATGCCTGCTTGTAAGATATGTAAACCATTCCATCTTGTTTGTGTTCGAATTCTCGAACTGTAGTTTCTAACATATTATCCATTGGTAATTAGCTACCACAGTGACGAAGACAGATTCGCTATATGGTTCAATCAATATCTGCTCTACAAGCAATAGAACAATTATATTAATATTAAACATGCTTGTTTGAATATGAACTGAAATTTCAAGTAATTCTAATTACCCCGCCTATGTGAAATACATTTCATGTACTTCAAAAACTACAGCAAACAGTAACAATACAATGTATAGATCAGGCATAGGTACATAAATTTGTTGAACCGTAAATAAGCAGACGTTTGTGCTTTTGTGATGACGGTCTCGTTAACTCGCTGAACTAACAAACTTTACGATCTACATGAATCGGCAAACCACGCAGTGAAATAAAGAGAAACAAGTTACGATCAAAGCAAGTGCAACATTATCTCAAACCCTTGGATAATTTCGAGAAACATCAGGCACATTCGAAATAGCCTTAACTCTCGAATTTCTAATTAATTTGACCCCTGACATTTTTAAGTAACGTACTAATTGCAGCTGATAATGGCCGGCACTGCGCCGTATCCTCTAAAAGCTAACAATGGAGGCCTGCCTACATCAGACCGCCATGTACCTAAAGCAACCCACGAACTCCTGTGACTCTGAACGTCAGACGAGCGCGTTTAATTGGCGGAGCAGGATCGCAGTCGTGTGACGGCGTTAACAAGCGTCGACTTCTCTCCGGCCCGGACTAATCCTAGAGCCACGACGCACAAATCGCCCAGCGACACAAGGCATTCAGTGTGACACGTCGCGAAGGGATAGGATTTATTCCACGCATTTCCAGCATGCCTGGAGTTCAGGCACTCCGAACAGCAACAAGTTCAAAGTTCGAGGAGCTTAGAGTACAACGTTCGCCGTAGAACAAGCCGGGAGAAGCTGGCACCCCTTACTGACTGAAATAACAGTCAACTCCACCAGTATAAAGTGGGGTAGGACAACTCTCCCTGTAACAGAAGCTACAATAAAAATTAAAGCAATCAAACTACAAGAGATATATTTACATCCACGAATAGCACACGTTTGAAACACATTTGAAATGTCACATCCCCCATTGCTGATAGAATGACGGAACAGTTCTCGGTAGTTTTCCATCTCGAGGGCGACAGTAAATTATGGCATATGTCCTTCTTACTGAACTTTGACGATTGCTAGAGCCCACGATTTTTTGTGAAAAGAATTCTGCAACAGTTTGTTTCAATGTTTTATGTGCACATATGCAGCCCTGCTTCGTCTTTCGTGAGACAGTTCTTAATTTGTCTTGCAAGACCGTAAATGCAATAATTTGTGGGTACACGTCGTTTGTCCTGAAAGCGTTTGTACTAAAATTAGGATAAACGCTTTTAGGAGAAACGACATTAGGACAAATGACATTAGGACAAACGACATTAGGACAAACGACATTAGGACAAATGCTGTTTAGGATAAACGATTTTAGGACAAACGAAATTAGGATAAATGACTTTAGGACAAACACCTTTTAGGACAAATTATTTTAGGACAAACGAATTTAGGACACACAACTTTAGGCCAAACGAATTTAGGATAAATGACTTTAGGACAAACGATGTTAGGACAAACGAAGTTCAAGCAACAAACCTCGAAAAATGGATTTAGGACAAACGAATTTAGGACTAACGCCGCACCCCCTAATTTGTTGCAGTTAACATTCGTGAATCCTTGGGACACACCTCGGAAAATTTCGTAGCCTCCTTACCGACACCAGCGCAACTGGTGGCAAAATTTTTCCCTTGCCGAACTCGTCCATAAGAAATTCGTTTATCTTCCTAACCTGTAGTAGAGTTAACTTTATTGTATTGTTCTATAGATACCGTAGATACCATAAGTACCAATGTAGTCCCCGCATACTAAGTTCTGAAGAAGGCGATAACCAACGCAGTTTGTCACAGAAGACTATTGGCAATAGTTCAGTGATCTTAAAGGTGTGTTGACGTTAAACTTCATTATGTGTACTATCCGTGGGTAACAAATTTTTCTTATATATTTCATGGTGTGATTGTTTTCTGTTTACCTCGTCGGAAAGGAATTTATGCTCCAACCTGCGTAATGGAAATGTTATAGCATTGTGGTTACAAGAATTACAAGTAGTAGGCAAGATATATTTTGATCAGCGTTTAAGGGGCCCACCTCGTGGCACATGTGTTTGTGTGAGTGAGGTGTGGTGCTAAGGGCGACGTCGTATGGGCCATACAACGGTGCGTCGCCTCTACGCGTAAGGCGTGCAGTCTTCGCGAAGAAACCAATTTCCTATTGGACTTTAAGTGGTGACCGTGTTGTTTTATTTACGAAATCACTTTACTAAAGTCCAATGGACTGCCCTTAAGTGGTTTCACATGTATCACGTTAGTATATTTTCCGCTATAGCAGCCTGAAACCCCCGTTTTAACCCATTTTGACGTGCCCTAAAAGGGGATTTCTAATACATGTGTTGTCTAGAAAGTACTTAAGGGCAGTCGTCTGAAGTGTGTGTTCTTTTCGTAGAGAAACGGCGTGAACACACATGTAATAGTTTCGGTGTAAAACTTATTCTTCAAACACGCTGCAGCGCGATTTTATGGCAACTAGGCGAGCCCCTTAACTGAGACGTCTTGAGCGCTGGTATTACGAGGGGAGAATGGAGCAACGATGGAAGGTGAGGGGGTAGAAATTAGAGTACATCGAGAAAAATCGCTGGCCCGCGACAACGTCCACCGCGTATCCAACATGCGAAAATGGAAAACTGCCCCACCGAAAATGGAACCAAGATCACTGTGGTGAAAGGGAAAATACCGAGTAGGAAGTACTATTTAATTCTTTAATTTTAATTTATTGGACTTTACGCCTCATCGACATCTATGTCATTAGAAACGATTAAACACAACTGTGCATAAGGATAGGATTTGAAGTGAAATTGACTATGGCATTTGTTAAGAAACCATCCCAGAATTCCTCTGGAGCGATTTCGGAAAGTCATGGAAAACCCAAATCAGAACATCCGAAGCCGAGAATCGAACCTGGTCCTCCCAAATGCGAATCCAACGTTTTACCGTTGCGCCACCTTGCTCGGCACTATTTAGCTTGTGACGTAGACTCTAGACATACCAGTAACTTTATGGTAACATTTTCTAACAGTGACGTAGGAACCGGAGAAGGGGTCGAGGGGATAGTCCCCCTCCTTTTTTAAAAAAAGGAAAAAAATAATAATCCCTGCTAAGCAAAAAATACTTAATGAATGCTTTTCTGACGTGACCAATTCAAGTCAAAATATTATACCTACACTTATTAGTATTTTAACGTTTACATTCAGCTGAAAACGCTCTTAAACAACACATTGAACCTCGATATTTAAAACTTTTCAGCCGGAAAAAATGTATCTACTCCTCCCAATTTACATCCCCCCTCCCCAATTGAAAATTGTTCCTACGCCACTTCCAGCTGAGCAGTGCTAAATCAACACCGCTGTAATACATTTGGTGATGACGATTTTTTTTTTCGGTAAGGTAAGTAAGCCAGATTATACGAAGTCGAATTGGACAGAGTTTTTAAATAGGCAAGTTTCCAAACATATACGTAGAAGAACAGTAATGCCAAATTCGAGCAAGAGCGAGTTCGAAGGTCGGAAAAGAGCAAGAGCAAAAGTCGACCAGAAGCAAGTTCAAAGGACAGACAACCGCACAACTGGAATTGCCGCGAAGGTCTTGGAGGTCGTCCCCACGGACCTGTATCGCCGCGCTCGACCTTGAAGGGACTCCCTCGCGATGACGACGCCCCTCTGCTCTCGAAGCGAACTCCGAAGGTTCTTCGCGAACGACCGCCACCGAACTACCACGGCCAGTTACTGCCCCCGCAGCGACCCTAGAGTTTGACCGAACCAACTTGATGTCGCCGTAAATCCTCCACTGTTGGTAGTAAAAAAATCTCTTGTCAGGCTGTTGCTTTTTTATAGAGACATCTTCATTTTGAACCGTGCTGCTGCTGTTTTCTTTACTCGCAACATAGAAAAAACTCGTTAATACCACGTGTTCGTTACCAAATCCCGTTTTACAATCGTAGTAAAATTTTTGGAACACTGTGCCGAGAACTGCCGCTAGGAGCGCTAGTGGTAACCCCGGCTCATGTGCACGTTCGCTCACTACTCCGCCGTTATTAACTACAGAGAAAAAAAAGGAAATAGGAAAGTACTAAACTTATGTTACCATCATGCGTACTACATTCGTAAATCACGACCATGCATACTAATCTACTGTGCATGCATGCGTGTAGATATTTCAGTCAGCGCTCAACATCGAGGTCTTAAGCGCTGGTGATGGGTGACATGAGGTGGGTATAGAGCTGTGCCGGAATGAAAGGACAGGGGAAACGGGAGAAACGCGAGAAGATCCGCCCACTATCGGCATCGTCCGGCATGATTCCCACATGCGAAAATCCGCGTACCGACCACGCCAGGAATCGAAACCCAGATCCCCTTGGTGGCAGGCGAATGGTCTGACCATTCGGCCACCGCGGCCACTAAGTGTGATAGGTTTTGCTATTTTATCTTCGTCATATAAAGCAAACATCATCGTGTAGTTTTTTTTTTTTTTTTTTTTTTTTTTTTTTTTTTTTTTTTTTTTTTTTTTTTTTTTTTTTTTTTTTTTTTTTTTTTTTTTTTTCAATTTGTGTTTAGTGTATTTATTGGCCGAATTTAGAATTCAAAGCATGTGAAATAATTCCCTATTAAAATATCTTACTGTTCAAAAAAATTTACTTCATTTAATTTTTCTTCTAATGTAGGCTGAAAATTAAACGTTAAACCCCCTGACAGGACACAGATATTTTTTTTTGTAAGTGCAGTTCGTTTACATGCCCTACCAGATATTATTATAGAAATTCATTTCCAAACAACTACATAAGTCGTAATAAAAACCAGAATTTGACATAATAAACTCGCAACTAGTGTCTTGCAGAATCCAGCATGATGGTTGCCTAAACCATCCAAACATCCCTGAGACAAAAAAATAAAACGTAACCTCCTCAGCATTGAGTTACTTGCAAAGTCATTATTATTTGGATTAGTTAATACCTGGTAGAATTTTATTTGCTACTGTTAGGAAGCAAAACAACAAAGATACTTTGCGCGAATATTAATTTAAAGAAAGAAGTTGAGAATGCTTTATACTCAAAATTGAACCCAGGCAAGAATACAAGTTTTTTTGAAGTCTAATAGATTGATGCGTTTGTTCCTCATAACAGCGTTCATGATTTTTCTATTATGAATTGTAAATTGACTCTCGTAAGATGTCTAGCCACATTGGCTGAAGAATGACGCTCTGAGAGAGAAATCCTTCCAGGGGCTTAAAAGTTTGTTTCGCTCGTGAACAGCTCCAAACACGCATCGCTGACATCGTGTAACTTTCCGTTATGCCACCGCTATCTCACTCGGCAAGCTACCAAATCCGCCAACAAAACAAATACCGTTCCCTAGAGATTGTCATTGGAAGATGCCTTACTCGAGGAATATAATTTTAAATTGCTGTGTGCGGTACAATGGAGACGTCTACTCGCTACCTTTCAACGCGGACATGGTACTGTTCATCTCGTACAGGAGTTAGCCTGCTTTCAGATATATTGTGAGCCACGAATATGTACTTCATCTTTCAGCAGACATACTTCTACAGTAAAATAAATCGCCGAGAACAAGGTTAATCCAGCGTAGCGCAGAAGAAGGCCGCTCTTTAACCTTTACGTAAAGCCTAGTTTACACCGACGATGACATTGCTAATAACGTGTTTTCAACAAAGTTATTAACAATATTGTAAAAATGCTTGAAAATTGTTGGCAACACCATGTTATCAACATTGTTACCAACATTCTGGTATTAACTTTGTTAATATTTATAAAAAATGTTAATAACATTTTGTTACTAACATTTTGTTGAAAACATTGCTAGCAACAAATATTACGAATTTTAGAAACATGTTAATAACTTTGTCACCAACACTGTTGATAACATTATTTTCCCGACCCATTCTATGACGGTCTAGATCAAAGGGTGTTGGTAACAAATGTTACTAGCAATATTATCAGCAATGTTGTTGGAATTTTTGTCATAAACATTGTTATTAACTTCCGTTCATCATTCTTACAACTTTATTAGTAACATTAGTGTTTTCAGCAATGTTAACAACACATTTGCTATCAACATTGCTATAAAATAGTGTACCATAGCTTAGAATTTGTTCATAACCTTTTGTAAGAAACATTTTGTCATTAACATTGTTACTGTTAATTTTTTCAGTGTAAACTGGGCTTAACAATACAAGTTTAGTGCCGACATGATAAAGTATTGACTCAGACAAAGGAATTTAACTCCGGCAGACGTGCCCAAAATTGTGCAAATTATCGTTTTCATAACGGATGAAAGGACGTGGAAATTTTATATGGCATTTCATCTGGCCCAAAAAATTCAGTCGACAAACAAATTAAATGGTTCTTTCTTCATGTGACCAGTCGAAGTCGTTTAGGGTCTAACTGCTGTGTATGAGTACGTTTTTATGTCCATTCTTTCTGATTTATTTTGGCTGTGAACTCCGAACGGTTTAATAACATGCCGTTCATCGTGCATTTCACTGCCCGATTTCCAAGTGAAATCAAGAAGAAGAAAACGTCGTGTAACAGTAACAAATTTATCGCTTCGCATTCGTGAGGACCCGTGTTTGATTCCCAGTCCGGTCATTCTGATTTCAATTTTCAATTATTTCTTGAAGTCATTCCGGGTAATTGCGGGTCAATTTTTATCTTCCCTTTCCCCGTGTAATTCTACCAATGACAGAAATCAGAAAGTAAACTACTGAAGATCTGCAACATTCTTGCGACAAATTCTACTCACAGAAGTTCTACAATCGTATGATACTTCTCATTGGCCTGCAGTGGAGAAGACTTCTGCCCAGTTATTAAAAATTGTATGGTAGGGTAACCAACGTCCTGTTAACCGGTATCGCAGGTAAATGACATCACATAAAACTAATGGCAGATTAAATCACCGATTGTGCTCAAGTATGTACAGAGCAGTTTGTCACCAATTAAAATCCACTGTGCCGTTCGTGGCAAAAATATCAGTCATTTTCGAACAACGCATGAACTGCGTACGAGACCTGTCATATCAAATATTTTCTGAACGGCATTTACTTGTTTACCTATGCGGAACAGTTTCAGTGGCAGTTTAATGTAGGGAGTTCCACCTACCCAGACGTCGTGTGCAAACATTACAAACGCTCTTTTAAACTACGTATATCAGTTGTTTGTGCAGCTGTCTAGAGCGTCGTCTTCTTGACATGTACGTCACTAATCTTCTATAGCAATAACTGTGAGAGTTAATAAAATGTGATGATTTGTCATCTGTTCAGAAACGGCAAATGAAGATCCACGATAGGTTTCTGTTGCGGCGTATGCGCATACACCTGTGTACATACCTTTATAGTTTTCACATCATCCGTTAATACACTCATATACCAAAATAATTTCCCAAGGTGAGTAAATGATTGTAGCAACTAATGTGATTACAATTTTAAAGTAAGGTGGCCAATGGTTAGAGCACTCGCCTCCCACCAAAGCGTCCCAGGTTCGATTCCCGGCGAGGTTGGATCTTCCCATGTGGGAATCGTGCCGGACGATGCCGCTAGCAAGCGGGTTTTCTCGGGGATCTCCCGCTTTCCTTACACCCCTCCCCCTCAAATTCCGCTGCTTCATACTCATATGTCACCACTCATCAACGCTAATGACCTAGATGTTAAGTGCAGGCCAAAATATCTTCGCTTACAATTTAAAAAACTAACGAAGAAATTACTTCTTACAGAGCATACAAAAAAGCCTTCCATACAAAATTAGAGTAATTACTCAAAAAATCTTTTTAATAATCTATTAGATTGCGGAAGAAGATTTGGCCAGTCAAGATAAAGAGAAAAAGACGATGACGTTACATCAAATATACGGTGTTTTGTATACAACAACATTGTTTCATAAATTTAAATTTGCAGAAAATACACGTTGCAGTAGTTAAACAAGGTAAAACCCATGTTCCCTTAGTTTATTAATATTGCCATGGTTTGTTTATTTTTGTCATGCGTGTAAGCAAGTTTAAATTTATCTTTTGACTGTAATGTTTGCGGCATTAATGAGTAACCAGTTTTAATGACGAAACTTTGCCTTGTATACTAAGCAAGCATCCACTGAGCTGGTTTTTAAGTGATTCGCAACACGTTGTAGGTAATAAGGTGATCCTTTCAGTGTTAGCTTTAATTTTCGTTGCGAATTAGTGTGTATTACAGGAAGACTTAAATAGGAATTTCTTTATTTATTATAGACTTTGAAAAGTTACACAGCTTCGGTAGAAGTAGAACAAAGGTAAATGGAAGGGAATCGGCCTGGGCCTGTATTTAGAATCATTCCAGCATTAGCCAGCAGTAATGTTTCGGAAAACCTTGGAAACCCGAAGTCAGGATGGCTGCCGGGAATCGAAACTTGGTCTCCCGAATGCGATGATCCACCTCATTCCGTAGAAACTTTCTGTGGAATTTAAACTGAATTTCCGTTTCAATGTTTTAGTAATTTAAGGCACCCTTCAAAACTAAAAAAAAAAAAAAAAAAAAAAAAAAAAAAAAAAAAAAAAAAAAAAAAAAAAAAAAAAAAAAAAAAAAAAAAAAAAAAAAAATCTATTACATGAGGAATCCCGTTAACTAAAACACGTCCATAGTCTTCACTGCAATTATTTTTGTTCTAGGCTCCAAATTAATTGTTGACTTAGTGAAGGCACGTGTCTACTGGAGAAGTACACTGTTTTTCTTGACATAGTGTACCCATTACAAAATAAATTTTGTGTTTTAATAGTATGACTAATTCACATTGTTTTGTTTGTGGTACTAAATTACTTAACTTCTCACATGTCAAATAAAAACGTAACTTTTCACGGAATATTTTAGAGAACAGTTGTATTTGTCAGTGAATTAAAATTTTCTCTTAATTTTAAATTTAAAATTTAAGACGAACAGTTCGGGTATCACGACTTTGACCACAGGTGACGTCATCCTTGCGTAGTGTTCATTGAAGGGAGTTGGTCGCTGCGGCATCTTAGCGGGCGTCCTAGGTGTCAATGAGAAGAAATAAAAAATACGTGACGTAGGCCAAAAACAAGCTACAGATTACCGATAAAACGTATAGTTTAAGCTTTCTTAAGAAAGTGAACAATTTAGTTCGTGTATTTAAGTCTACCTTTAAACTGTAGAATAAAAGAGTTCGAAGGGACAATTAATGTTACATCATAAAACAATAAATCCTCGGGAACCATTATTTTGTATAGAATTTCCATTTTACAAAGTTTTATTTCCTTACCGCCTTTTTTTCTCAACATTCTCCCCCAACTGGACAATCCAAAAAGGGCTGCTTCGCCCCGCTTCCCCACTGCAGGAGTTCGGAAGAAGTTCAGCCAGTTCCTCCTTGGAGAGCTCGTAATGAAACTTCGGGAGCTATGAGAGAAATGGACCTGTCTTCTTATTGGATTCTTTCCCTCTCCGTGCTCTCCAAACTGTTGCGTCGTCGTCCGCGTGCGCTGTAGTCAGTTCCCCACAACTTTACTGTTCCTCCAGGGAGACTGTGGTTAGCCTCAAGAACTGCTTCCTCGTTGACACCCTCCGGCGTTATTTAATTGGCGAATATGTGCACTTGGCAATGAAGTATGCCCTTCAGCGTTAAGTTCCCATCCTCTGAGCCTCTCTGAAGGAAAAAAAATATCATTGAAGTTTCCTTACTTGTAAGGGTGCAAATTACACTTAGAAATAAAGTAGCTACCACACATTAAGAGAGCCGCGTTAGAGGCTCGGAAAGCACGGAGCTAAGGACGACCTTGAAGCGTATCAAATGCCGCATCGCAGCAACAATGAACCAAGTGCTGAACTATCGTGCGATATTACGGACGATTCGTTTTTACTAATGGACTTCAACCGGTAACCATAATATATGTTTTTTTCTGGGGGGGGGGGGGGAGTCCGTAGTAAAGTTCGCAAGTTTATGTCTAAATATCAGTTTGGAGTACGGCAGTCTGAAAGTGTAAATTTCAGCTATTTTGGGGTGTTTAGGTAATATTGGGCTTTACATCTCGTCGACAGCGAGGTCATTACAGACGGTGACATACAACTTGGTACAATGACAGAAGCTGGGAGAGGAGTCGGCCATGGCCTTTGTTAAAGAACCACCCAAGCATTCACTAAAGCGATTTCGGGAAACCACGTAAAACCGAAATCAGGATGACCGGAACCGGGGATCGAACGCGGGTCCTTCCGAATGCGAGTCCAACGTGTCATCGTTGCTCCACCTCGCTAGGTGGAGTGTTTATAAATAGTGTTTTTAATGCGAGCATGGTGTCGTACCAATGACATTCCGTCTTTGTCCGAAGTGTGTTTTTATTTTCGTCCACTGCCATAATGGACACACGCGGAAAAGTTTCGTAATAAACGTATTTCCCTGTACATAAGAGCGCTTTTGAAGCGCACGGTATGCGGTGCCCTTGAGAGAAATATTCCAAAATAACTGTATAAAATTACCCGACAATTGTGTGGAAATATTTCTGTACAAGTAAGGAAATAGTCCTCACGCAGTATGGTTTAGTTATTTATTGATAAATAATGAAAATATTTGGACGCACGTAATCGAATTCATCTTTTTAATTTATCCTGCATATTACAAAGATCCAAATCAACGACATGAAAATTTCAATCGGGGAATTGTAATCGATACACTACACGTTACACCATTGGTTCGGAGTGCCAAGTGCTACACCACTAAAGGATTTTGAAGAACGTTACATCTAGGACATTTGTTATTCTTGTGCGTTATTTTCACGGCGTCTCGTCACGTCTCGAACCTTCCATTGAAATTTAGTTTGCGGTATGCATGAAGCTCTGCGTCATTGTGAAATGTCGCAGTTGTGTATATGACATGTTGTACAATGCTGTAATTTTACATTTTGTGTAAAGGAAAATTAATTTCTCGTAAGTGTAATGTAAATTTACTTAAATATGTACAGTGCAAAAAAAAGTACTGAAGAACTGCAACAGTAAACCGCTTAGTTAATTTGAATTTATGTTGATAGTTACTTTGTGATTAAACTTTATCCTCGTATGATACGCAAAACAAAAATTATGGGTGTGTCATGGCTGATAAAATCGTTTTTTTTTCCACTCACCCACGCTGATTCAGTTAATAAATCCAGATAACTGTCTGTGATTGAAGAATTTGACACTTTGTCTTGTTTCCAAATAAATGTTTCTTCAAATTGACATATCTCTACGTTTTCCTATATCAAAGTCGACTACAGGCTGTTCATAGTAACGGCTTGCGGTTATACCCGCTATTTAAATTGTTTTATTTTTAGTTTGTTTGAAATTTTAAGGACAAAAATATAGTAATTGCTTTTTATATTGATGTTCTTATTCCCGTCGCAACATTACATACATTACAACTGAATTGTTAACGTAATAATTATTTCATATGTCAAGCAAATTTCTGCTCAAATAATTTTCTTGACAATTTTTTACTTTTTTATCTGTGAATATTTAATTTTTAATACATGCACTCTAGCTTAGGGCAAAAAGGTTAGTATTCCAAATGCGTGAAAAACCAAACATCTCAATATGGTGGGTGAAGCATTAACATAAAATGTTATGATCTTTAAAAGAACTGTGCAATGGGAGTTCATGACTGGATTCAGTTTCTTGGACGTACTCCATTGCAAAATTGAACGACTGTCAAAGAAAAACTAAACAAATTAAAAAAACCATAAAATAAGCAGAGTATGTTTAGTCAGCAAGGTAAATACACAACATGAAATTCCAAGATGGAATCGGGTCAAATAAAACAAACAGATAATAAATGAAATTAATGACAAAATAAAATAAAAACCAAATATGCGACACAACGATGAGACGAAACAACAAACACAGTAGATATCAGACACGAACAGAAAAATACCAAAAGAACACAACAAGTAGACGAGACAAAACGCAACAGATATCAGACATATACAGACAAGACAAACTACAGTATGAAGAAACGAAACAAAACACAGTAGTTTTCCAGACAGACGTTGTCTTCTTTTGGTATTTTTCTGTTCGTGTCTGGTATCTACTGTGTTTGTTGTTTCGTCTCATCGTTGTGTCGCATGATATTTGGTTTTTATTTTATTTAGTCATTAATTTCATTTATTATCTGTTTGTTTTATTTGACCCGATTCCATCTTGGAATTTCATGTTGTGTATTTATCTTGCTGACTAAGCATACTCTGCTTATTTTATGGTTTCTTTTATTTGTTTAGTTTTTCTTTGACAGTCGTTCAATTTTGCAATGGAGTACGTCCAAGAAACTGAATCTAGTCAACATAAAATGTTGATAATCCCATAATATAAGACTTCAGCGGAACAAGTTGTCGCTAGTATCATAGATGTGAAGCAGCACTTGATACGCGCGTCAGAGTTACCCTCAGCTACTTCGCCTCTGTGCTTTCAGGGCTCAAAACAGCTCCATGCAAGCGGCGTCCTTATTGTATCCGGCATCGCGTATAGAAAAATCAAACATGTGTTAAACATATTAAACGTTTTAAAACGTTACTTCCTTGTTAAACTTGATTTGTAAATTATTTTAATAAACTCTAAAACTTTTTTATTTATAAAGAGTTTCTTTGAACTTCCGTAAACTTACAACTATTCTTGTAAAATAATTTATTAGTGAAGTTACAGCGGTTGTCTTCGAAATAATACATACTTAAGAAAGCTTTTTTAATTCTCAGATTTGTTTAAATTCCCTAATAGGTATTTCGGTGAATGTAAGTAAGTCAGGATAAAAAAATATCATAGAACAAGAAAGGTTTATGAAATTAAATCTACTTTGAGTAAATTTTAACAAAATGCAACATAATCACGTCGGTTTACATGAGCTATAATTAAAGGACGCAATTTAGAAATTATATTTACATATTTGTTACTTTTGAATTAAGTTAGTCTAAAATATTTAAACAATTAGTGTACAAAATAAATTCAATTAAAATAACTGTTTTCATCAATGCGAGTGCAAATACAAAGCTATTACTGCTAATGTTACATACATAATGTACCTGTTGGTATTTTTTACGAGAATATTTGTAGTTCTACAAGGAATATATATTTGGGAGCCGGATTTCGAAGGATTCGCATAATTTTATCGAAATGTACGAAATTAATAGTAATATTTTGTACTTTTCACAGTGGAAGACATTATTACTAACGTAAACCGGTTAGAAAAGCTTAAAATGCGGTAGTATTTAGTGATGACTCTTGACGTTGGCCAGCTGTGTATTTGAATCGGAGTTTTCGATCAAACGAGCACTTGTATTCCGTGATGTTGTCGGCGAACTGAGCAACCCTTGTTCGATTTTCCAGCTGGAATTAGTGTCTAATCTTGTAGTGGGCGAAGGAACTAATCCGCAGTGGCGTTGTCAGCATCGCTATGGTAAAGGAAGAAAGGCGATGAGAAAAAAGAGAGAGAGAGAGAGGCAGAGGGATGTGCCGCTCCGCCGCTTGACACGCAACGTTCTACTCGACGAGTAGGTAGTTGAACGCCGCGCCGAAAATTCGTTCGGAAAGCAACCAACCGTCTTCCTCCTACGGGCTTATTCTGTACGGCCAAAGTAATGAATGTTGCTTCAAGCGCAAACTGCCTTAGCTTCGAGTTTACTACGAAAGTGATTGTGTACGGTCAAGTTGCGTTAGAACTCGTTTACTCGGAAGCAGATATGGCGGAAAATACTGAAGCAAATTTGCGCGGGTATCGGAGGCTGCGCAAAGCCCGGAATTAGTTTGTTAAGTTGTTTAATACGTGTTATAAATAATTACATTGTCTGAGGCAGTGATATATAATAACTTTGCAGTGTATGCCTTCACGAAAAAAGACCCTTGGTTTGTCAAAAGTTCCATTGAAAAGTCTTGTGTATGCGGTGAAAATTCTCAGGTGGAATAACCTCATTCTTTGGCTTGGTAACATGGATAACCTCTTCCTACACCTACATGTGTTAATTTTACAGCAACATGTGGAAAGACAACGACTACAAATTACGAGAAGACAAGCCTACATTATGTACTACAATACACTAGGATATCGTTTGCCTTTCATGTTGAAGCGTAGTCATGACAAACAAGGTTATTTTGTTAATTAAGATAATTGTTTGAGAAAAATTCGTGCACTAAAATAATAAAGGATATCTACATAAAAAAAGTCGTAGTGGTAGGGTCTGTAGAGGTCAAAATGTGGAGAAAAAATACAAATGTTGTGTGTTCATTTGACCTTATACTAACCTAACCCCACAATACGTCAATTACTGTTTTTAATTAACCTTACGTATTGTTCCAAGCTTAGAATGGCTGGCTTTTTGTATAGGTCTCATCGAAGTAACCTAATAATTTGGCATACACAAACTATAGGCCCTAACTTAATTGCTATCCACTACCTTCAAATTGTCAACTTCCTACAAAGCCTATGTTGATATAAATACAAACCTATACATTAGTTATACAAAGATGTTCTTTCTTTTAATAATCTAAAAGGCCTACAGCACTCAAACATAACTACTGACGTTTAAACATTTATTCTGTTTTGCCCCTAAGAAACAAAACTAGGTTATGGCATGTTAAAAAAAATCATACCTCCCCACCCTCAAACAATTCGTTGGCGAGTGCCATACAAATTATCTCGAAAAACCCTAAATACATTAATGATTTTAAAAAAGAAAGTATTTATGTTAAAATTCACGACTGAGGTTGCCTAGAACCAAAATTTTAAATACTGCAAACGAACACGCACGTAACATTAAATTCACAGACTCGGGCGATATTGTATCCTAATTACACAATCAACATATGAACAGTTTTTATACAGGGTTTTAGTGTATTTAGGGAAAAATCAACTCTCCTCTCCATTTTTGAACTATCCATTACTTCCTTGCTGCCACGTGCTTCGTTGTTTATACTCGCAGAACCATAGATAAAGCGAACTAAAAGAATTATGACAAACCTACGCATCGCAAATGTTTCTCGATTTAATTTTAAATAGAGTAATTTTCGGACAAAAGGCAGCCAACCTACGATTACCGTCAAAGCAGAACGATTGAAGGTATCTCATAGAAGCAACATTTTCCGCAGAAGTAAATTATAGCGTCGGAAGCAATCAGTGGCATACAGAATCAATCGCGAGAAACGAAACGCTATTTCGACAGCCGAAGTAAAGCAAATTACTTCATGACGGGGCTTTGCTTCGGCCGTACAGAATAGGGTTGCTGGTCGTCGAAGAGCTTCACCAAAGAACAGAAACGCACACAGATTAGAAACTGCCGCGCGTGTACCGAATTTCGACTGAGCTATTCTTAGCACGGGTACAAGCTGTTCTAAAATTCACTTAATGTATTTCTGTAGGTAAATTCTATTAAAAATATTGTGGCAGTTACTTACTGAAACTAACAGCCTAGCTCAACTCGAAAAGGGAATATCCTCAACTGAGTTTTAAAGTAATATTTTCGTAATACTGAAAATGGTACTGAAAACAATGATTTTGTTAACATCGTTTAAAGTTACACGGGAAAAAAGTATTAAAACCGTCCACCTACATAGAAAAATACGAGTCACGTGACTTCGATATAGTATACCATTAAATCAGGGCTTTTTACTATCATTTTTGTAAGGGGCTGTTGTAACAATTTTTTTTTTTCGTATAGTTGATTAGTCCATAACACTAATCAATGTTTAAATATATACATACAAAGTTTTATTTAACACCAGTTTCGATACCCCGCGAGAAAACAACTGTACACTCTCATGTTTTTAGGGCGAATATCTCCCTTACAAATTGAGCCAGGCTGTATGTTGAAATACATAATTGTCACAATTTTCCGTAAGAATTCACCTCCCGAAGTATTTAGGATGATTACAGAGAGGACGGCCTGTATGGCTGCATGACGTGACTTACATAATATGAACGCTGGCGTATTGTATTCCTTGGAGAGTCAGTATGAGATCTCTTACCAATGCCTCTCTCTAGAAGAGCGTTGCAGACGTTCATCAGGATACTTTTAATCACTGAGTGGCACATCTGAACTATTTCAGAAGTGATACTGTAAATGCCTGATGTGTTCTCCTTATTCATGTTACAACTGAAGTCTGCAGATTTTATTGGGTGAACATTACTGAGTCAGGAATTTTAGTTGGCTCCTTCATAAGTCTTTTA
Source organism: Medauroidea extradentata (assembly GCA_003012365.1). Lineage (NCBI taxonomy): Eukaryota > Metazoa > Arthropoda > Insecta > Phasmatodea > Phasmatidae > Medauroidea > Medauroidea extradentata. The sequence goes on along the minus strand of PNEQ01116017.1, from coordinate 16,741 downwards.
TTCTCATGTCTAATGTCTTAGGGAAGCATACTGTCGAACAGGGGCCGGCCACTCAGTTTATGGCCGAAATTTGTTCTCTGGCACTCTCGATTGGCTCCTCTGCTTCACCTTGCTTGCCGCAGTTGACTTTTCGGCGATATAGTCTGCTCAAGCTTTGCTTCATCTCATACTTGATTTTATTGAAGTAAGCTTTCCGGAATACAGTTTTTATAATCGATACTTCACGAGGTAACCCTGTAATTTTATTGGATGCTACTCTGCAGTAGTGGACAACACTTGATCCATTGTCATTTCGTTGGAATCATGTTAGTCGTAGCCGTCTCTAGAAGAAGGCCATGCCCATCGATATGATAACCCTGCCAAGAAGAGCAATTCAAATACGGTTTTTATCTCTCCAACGGCAATGACCTTTCGAGGTTCGTTTGTGTGTCCTACATAACGGCAAAACAAAGAGAGAGCCATTGCTATTGGAGAGCACAAAATGCTATTTAAACAACACTTATTGATAGATTTGCTACTTCGAAGGCTGATGACCTTCTACTAAAGTTGGCTATAAGTTGCTACCTGTGAGAAATGTGATTTTAAAAAAGGTTTTATCACGATTCTGGAGGTCTTAAATATACTAGTACAGTTTGCGAAATTGTATAATGTTTTAAAAGTATACCAATTCGTCCTCGTCGGAAATATGTTTTCTTTTAGTACTGCATGTAAACATATTTGGGACAAAGGTAAAAAAAGCTAATTTCAGACACGCTTCAGCACAATTCCAGCGCCACGTAGACAAGCGTCTTAAGAGTCAGTCTTCCTCCTTCGTGTTGATTTATTGGTTTTTCTTGTCTGTCTTTTTTTTTTTTTTCATGATCGAAATTTTTAAAAGTACCACAATTGAAACGTGGCTATTGATCTTACTATTCAGTAGACGTATTAGTGAATTCGGAGCTCATAATTATCTATATTTTTATAAGATTCAACAAAATTGATCTTTAGTTAACTTTTATTTTTATTATGAGCTCCTAGTTCAATTCTACTGAAAGGTAGGAAAAGATATGTTTCAATTGGGGTACTTCTGTAATTTTCAGTCGTGAAACAAAAATAAGCAGGGAAATCCCAATAAATCAACACGTAGGGAGGAAACTATCTCTTAAATACGCGTTCTTTAAAATGTTTAACGAAGTTTCTTCAAAAATTCAGTCTTTTCGAACTAGTTTCAGTTTAGTGCTCGAGTTAGTTTTCTGCCGCGAGCCTACCCTAGCCACGATCAGGCCTACCGCGTCCATTAAGGATGGGAGTGTCAAGTTTGTACCGGTTATCGACCGTGCCCGGAGTTATCAAGCTCAAGTTTTAAGTGCGCGCTCGCTGGTCTGCCAGTTTAGGCACTTTTACCTCGCCGAGTTGACCGCACTGTTGAACACTCACTTTGGCAACAACCTCGACCGAGAACTTCTCCCAGAGTTCAGTTCCTTAGAATACTATCAACAGGATAGTCTGCTTGACCTTTCTGCCCGTACTAAACGTCGTGCATCATGTCTTAGTTTCAGTATTTGATTGCTTCTTTCTTTATTTAAAACATTTGTCCATTTATATACTGTTGTTTATTTCTTTGTTTATGTATTTAATGTATGTTTTCATTTAAGTACTTTTTGTTTACTTATTTAGCTAGTTATTTTTATACATGCCTTGTACACATGAAAATCATTCTTGAGCCTAGTTTGCACCAACGATAACATTGCTAATAACACGTGTTTTCAACAAAGCTGTTAACGATGTTTAAAATGCTTGAAAATGGTTAACATCGTGTTATCAACATTGTTGCCAACATTCTGTTATTAATTTTGTTGTTATATAAAAAAAATTTTAATAACAATTGTTACCAACATTTTGTTGAAAACATTTGCTAGCAACAAAAGTTATAAATTTTAGGAACATGTTGATAACTTTGCCTCCAACACTGTTGATAACGTTATTTTTCCGACCCAATTTAAGGCGGTCTAGATCAAAGAATGTTGGTAACAAATGTTGCTAACAGTGTTGTCAGCAATTTTCTTGACTTTTTTGTCTTCAACATTACTACTAACATCTATTAATCATTCTTACAACTTTGTTAGTAACACTGGTGTTATCTGCAATGTTAATAGCACATTGCTATCAAAATTTCTATATGACAGTGTACTATAGCTTAGACTCTGTTGATAACAATTTTGTAACAGTTTATAATTTTTCGGTGTAAACTGGGCTTTATAAAAAATATTATCTACTTCTTATTCACATTTACTTGTAGCAAACTTGTGTTTTGTGAATGGTTATCGAGCGTTTGCATGACTACTGTAATGTTTATAGATAAAATTTGTTTGTTTAAAAAAAAATTAGATATGTTATTTATTGCACCTACATTTTTCATTTTCAATGTTTTATTTTCATTTTGTCACGAGAAGTCCGTCAAATATTTTGCACAGAATTTATGTTTTATTTTAATTGACTACAACTTCAACATGGTATAGATTACATTGAAAAAGTGGAACCGATGTCTTAGTCTGTGACTTTCCATAATAGTATGTATAGATGTTCTGACGGTGTCTACTTGAAATCGGGTTGCAGTTAACGTTACTGTTAACGACGCATAAATTTCCCGAGTGGAAAAAACAAATGGACATATTTTCGTCTAGCGCACATTTTTTGTTTATTGGATGTTTGCCAGGTATTTGTGTGCGATGACATGATTTCCATGATGGAAGTTGTGAACAGACGTTAAAAAATTACGTGAATTTTAATAACAACGTACCTTTGCCATCACGGACGTGCTTCGGTGTTCCCAGCTCAAGGCATATAGACAGCGTGTTGTTTGATTTGCGTTTCGACGTCGGCAAAGAGGGGAAATGGTGATGCAGCAGAGAAAGGGAACTTAGCAGTGTTGCTGGATAGTGTTAGAGAAGCTTCTGTTCGTTTAAGCTCCAATCACCGATGCGCAACCTGGTTTTTCAACAGACTTTCCTTTAAATCTGGATCTCACCATCTTCTTGAGAAAGTAGGGGAGTGAGGGAACGGCGATAAATACAAGGATTTTTGCTGGGTCCGGTAAACAGGCTTGGGGAATGATGCTGCCAGTTTAAGTTAAGTATTGGTAGGCCATAATGGCTAGTAGCGTTATAGGTTGCATAATGATATGATCAATTTGAAATTAAAATTTACTTAACTATAGTTCCTCTTGAAGCTTCCTAGTTATGCTTTATGATTGGTGATAGGAAGTTTAAGTTTCTAACTGTAGGGTTTGCTGCGACTGTATCCAATTTTGCACGGAAATTAGCTTAATTTTTTTTTATCATGTTTGCAAGGAAATTGACCTAAAAATTATTAATCTTGTTTGCAAGGAAATTAAATAATAACATTTAATTTATCATAAAGGCTATGGTTTTCCCAAAGTTCGTAAATTGTAGGTAGGGCAATGTTTGTAAGCTCCTAAAATTGAAACAGATTGAAAATTATTTTGATATGATTATTTATGAAAATAACGTTGTACATAGGATATTTATCGGGCTTTGCTAGATACTTTTATTACCAGCTGTATTGAATACTTATTGTATATCTAGTCATGCTTAGGCAGTCATATGTACCTAAGTTATCAAATATTATTATATTTATGTAATTATCGTGTTTTGATAGATGCTATAATTCTCAGCCGTATTTAAATATTTATGGCATATCTAGCCATGCTTCGGCAGTCCTATGTACCTAAGTAAAATTTTGAAATTTTGTGGTTTGCACAGTATTTATATATTATTCAGAAAGAACAGAAATATAAATAAAAAGAACATATATATATTTTTTAAATAATTTCAGTCATTATTTAATATATTTTATTTAACACCCATACTAGAAGGTTTCAGACACAAAAACAATGTAAAATTTGGTTGTTGATATGGTTGACACTCCCTAGGTTAGATTATGGAAAGCTCAAGTAAGAACCATGGGAGCGGTGATTAAGTGCAGTGTTTCTGCTGTTGCTTTTCTTCTATGATCATGACTTGGCCACAGGAAGATCTCAGTGGTCTCAATGTTTATGTGTATGTAGGGCCGGCCGTCAACAAGAATGGTACTATTAGATAATGAATAATAAGCTCGAGAAGATACACAAAACGTAATTAAATATATTAATATGTCAGCAATACATTACATCTGGAAGATGGTCAAAGACAACAAGGACAGCCAAATAAGAAAGAAAAAATAAAACAGACATCACCAAAGCAGGCAACAGAGGAATAAGGCCTGCTTTGGCCAAAGGACAAATATATAGAATATATGAAATACAAAAATATCTCACAACAAATAGACGAAACTAACCACAGCAGGTTTCCCAGACACTAACAGAAAAAAAAACGAAAAGTCAAAACAGATAAAATGAATCACAAAAATTCGACACAGCAATGAGATGAAACAAAATACAGAAGTTTTCCAGACACGAACAGAAAAACCAAGTTTCGGGAACTGGAAACTGTTCCTGTCTTTATACAATACATAGAGGGTCCGTGAACAGTAGTGCTGCCGAAGAGAGGGCTTTGCGGAGCGGTAGCCTAATCTGTCACGTTTGGCAAAAAATATTGCCTTCTTTTTTACACTAAAATTACTATTATAATTATTTTAGAAATGAAAATTTCTGCTATATACAGAACTGGAATGTTTGAAAAGAAAAATTAATTCCTCGAAAACGGTGTCATGTACGGAAAAAACACAAGATGACTTTTGTTCAACTTTTACAACAGATTATAATGTTAAGAACAAAAATAAAAAATTTCTGTTATCTGCATTTCAAATATTAAAATAAGTTTTCAACCCACCACTTTTCGTGTGGTGGGTTTGCATCTAAACCCAATTTTTTTTTACGTCGTCGTTTAATACTGCTCTAGACATGTGTTCTGCACCTAAGCTACAGAACATAGAGCATACGCAATACTGCGTACATGTGAGTTTTGTTGTGTGCACTGCGTTCTCAATGGTAGACATTCAACTTTAACAACTTGTTTCCAATTTACGATACCATAATTAATAATCTGGGACTATATCGCTGTAACTTAATTTGTAATGTGAAAGAAAACGATGGGTTCTAAATAGTTGCAGCAACTACACCTATGATGTTAGACAGGTAACATTACTCAATAAACCATCTTCAAATGTTCGAAAATCATGATGGTAAAAAAGTTGTATGCATTAGAGGGTAGGTACTATAGACGAAGAAGGCATGCAATTAGAGGGTAGTCACCGCCACTGTTTAAATGTGGACTATATCAAGCAGCATTTGCAGTGACTGTGAGGATCCCAATAACATTATTCAGTGCTGAAAATATTGTTTTATAATTTACGTCAATAAGTTTCACATAATTTGTAAAAATATGAATTTAAAAGTTAATATTTTGATGCTCATTACTCTCTTAATAGTAAGATAATGTGAAAAGTGCAAAACATATTTTCGTCTTGTTTTTTCGTTAAAAACGCGTGTGCGGAGTTTGTCGCCCTATTTAAAAATCACCCCCTATGTATGTATTTAAATAAGTGTGTCATATACATATGTGTGTGTGTGTGTGAGTGTGTGTTTTGCGACGCGCTGCTAATTAAAATAATGATTAGTGTTATTATATTCTGGTGTTCTGATGTGGTAATGAATAAAACGGTAAGTTCTTTTTCCGTGTAGCACGTCGTTACTGTCCTCTCCTGACGGACCGTTAATGTACTCGCTTTATCAGTATGACTCTTAAGGTTTTTACGTCCACTAATCTAAACGTAAAAGGTCACGTAAGCGGAAGCACCGTCAGATGTCTGGTAAGCTAACTGCGACGTCTTTCAATATTTTTCAAAATAATACCCGTAGGCGTCCCGGCCTGCCGTACTTCGCAGCTCGACGATATCTCTACTCAACAGCGCCTCGATGCCTAAAGCTACGCGCGCACTACGGCGCCCGTCACAGGTAAATACAAATAATTTAATACGTGTAGAGTAATAGAAGCGTGCGCACCAGGGTTGGACGGCCGGGAACGGACGATCGGTAGCTTCGGCTGTCCGACAGAAAGTTCGAGCGAGAGAATTAAAATACAGTGCAGTACGTGTCGTACCGTCCGTACGTCCGTCCCTGCCGCGACGCCGTAGTACGCGCGTACCTTTAAGAGGGCGTGGTACATAATTCAACGCTAAAAGCATTAATCTATAACTGTAGGTTTCTTGAAGCCAATTTGTGAAAATTAAACAATAGCAATCCTAGACAATAGTTTTAGCCAACGTTTTAAACAAAATTGTTTCCAGTGTTACGAACTTCTGAGATACAATCTCTGATGCCGGAACCTCGTGCATTTAACTGCGGCGCAAGAGATCACGCGTAACGAATTAGTAATTCTGGATAAATATTTACTCATAAAGTTGACAAATACCATTATCTAGGATTGTCATTGGCTTCGAAAAAAAAAAACGTAGGAATCAATTGATGTTATCAGCGTTTCTGTATCTACCACGCACTCCCTACGCCCGACGATGGCACTCCAGCCCACCACTGTCTTCCGTCGATCGTCGACGTATGCCCTAAACGGCGCGCCGTCCCGACGGTGGCGCTCCGGCCTGCTATACTTCGCGACTCTCCCGCGTCTGCCCAAAAACCGTCTCGACGCCTAAATCGACGCCCGACTGTGATACTCCGTCCTGTCGTCTTCGCTGCTCGTCTACGTCCATAGAAAAGAGAGGGTGGACGACTGCCCTAAAACCGTTACCGTACTCTCACTTGGCCAAAATTCCCGCTACTTACTCTTCAGGCTTTGGTTCAGTAAGACCAATCAGAAGACAGCTTCCGACAGATGACCCGCCCTACGAGGACAGCAACTCCTTGCCATTGCGGTATTTATTATAGAATTATTTCATTTTTTCGGCCATACACAAACAATTACACTAAAAAATGTGGCAACATGGCACTGTAATTAGTCGTCATTTGCGCTCATCATTACCTTACTACTACTGTTCTACGTGCATATTATGGGGCACAGGTTATAATGCCGAGCAGTCCAAACATGACTCTTACGGTGTTTACTTGACGTAACTTACATAAAATAATACCTGCAGTGTTGTCACATTGTGCACTTCAAAATTGTCGCATAACATTTTGCCACTTTCATTTCGTCGTCAATTTAGTCCGGGATTCGCGTAGTGTGCTTATGTGGTTATTTCTGGAAACCCAGTATTACTCTAATACGTAAAATATTTGATTTGGTGTGCAAGTCCTCCAAGGACCACTTTAAAGCTTAAACCTGAGAGGGCCTTTACTAAGAATATCCTATTAGGCTTATCCCCATACAAAACTAAGGTACTAAAGAAAACTTGTGCAAGGGTCTAATACACTTACATTTAATTCTTGCAAAATGTCCGTGCTCACACAATCTTCTTAAAGCACCACTTGACGGAAGTACCTCGTTTAGTACATGTTTTCGGTGCTCTTTCAATTTCAAGTTTTAATCTATGATGAGTCCTAAATATTTTAGACTGTTGGCTTCAAGTATTCTTGTTTTTTGAACCTTGATAGTAACGGTTGGTCTCTGAATACACAAATTTGATTTGAATATAACATATGAGCAATTTTTTTTGTTAAAAATTAGTTATCTTTATCTAAAGTATTCACAGAACACATCCATGTCCTGCTGTTTGAGTGTGAGGGTCTCGTCTATATTTTCGCATGATTGTAAAAAAGAATAGCATCATCAGCATAAAGCTCTAGTTCCCCATGTAACCTTATGTTGCACATATGGTCAATGACATATTCCAGAAACAGTGGACCGAAAACACTTAGCTATTTTGGGCACCACAGGCATAAACAAATTGCTTTCTATTGGTTGGGTAGCTTCTAATTAGTTGTAGTGGTAGTCCTCTGACTCCACTAAATTCAAGTTTCATAAGTAGTGCCTCATGATTGACCATGTCGAAAGCCTTACATAAGTCAAGTACTAATACAACTAAATTTTGTATATTGTTTCCTAAGCTGAGTGCAGCCTGTTTTGTATTAGAGGATGGTCGGAATCCATATTTCTTGTTTAAAGGAAGTTGTAATTTTGGTAGAATTTAAATACGGTATTATAAATAATTTTTAAAATTTTTGATAATTGGTAAGGCTGAGATAAGATGGTAGTTACTCAGCTCTGTTTTATACCTCCCTTGTGGTTTGGAATTATTTTGGCATGTTTCTAAGACCTCCGGATACACGCCACCTATGAACATTACATTATCTTCAATGCTTACAAATGGCGCATTGTATGTAGAACAGGTTTTGATGACGTCCACTAATGGCACCATACCCACGGCTGTTGCTGGTTTTAATGCTCAGAATCAGGTTCTTGACCTCGGTCCCATTAATGGCAGATAAGTCAGCCACAATTTATAGACATTCGTGATTTGCTATAATGTTATGTTTCAGTTTGTATCATTTACAGGAGTAATTTTAAGTGTTCAGTCAAGACTTGAACATCGAGTGCAGAAAAATGTGCTATTTGTTGGGGTCAAATTACAAAAGTTGGACGTAGTAGCCATGAGTAGGTTGTGGTGGCTTCATTGAGCTATCAAGGTTTATCTTTGAAGCTGTGGTAGGATTTCTATGAGTCATGTAGACCCTACATGATCAATTAGACTGGCTCCGCGTATCTAGTATTAAAGGTGTTATTGCAAGGCCAAGTGTGTAAAATATAATTTCAGGGCAATTGGCATTACATTTCAAATTTTTGCAACCAACTATGATAGCATCACCACGATATTTGTCAAAGTTACATTAAAGTGGGTTAAAAATTATTTTTACTCAGTTGGGGAAGGAGGCCTATAGTAGCCACCTATTTTGATGCTTTTTAACTTGAGGCCTAGATCCAGACAAGTAACGTTCAGTACATATTTAGCAGTCTGTAACTCAATTAATTAATGATATAATAACAAGGCCGCTACCTTATGGAGTCTCATGACATGAAAAATAGTCTTCATGCCTTAGCAGAGTCCATTTTGTTCAGACCCCTTATCCCTTTTTCCCGTCTTTACCTTAAGTAAACGGCTGAAATATATATATATATATATATATATATATATATATATATATATATATATATATATATATAATATTTGACACCTTGGAGAACCCCCAGACTCTCTGCTTTATTTGGGAGTATCAGTGTTACTTTATAACATTCCGATGTTTGAGAACACCCCGCCCTAAACACGAATCTTGGCTACGGTCCTGACCTTTGATCCTTTAGTTAGCTATTTCACTGTACTGGACTAATATGAGGCCTCTGAGTAATTATATGTATTAGCAATATGTGCATAATTAATTAGGTCTTTTTTTGTGGTTTTCTTATAGGCCTATCTGCAAAGGAGTTGAAGCTGGGTCATCAAATTTATAGTTGCTTAAGTAGATTGTATTAAATTCATCTGCATGGCAGTGAGTTACCACGTTCACTGAGTTTAGCTTACTCAATAAATGGAGTGGCACGGGAGTAATATCACACTGTAATTAATTCACAAAGTAATAAATTTAGTATTGACCCAGTGATACAAGAAAATAATTCGTAGTTGGTAAATGTAGTCAGAAGCCACTCTCAAGCGGCAATCCATACTTGGTTGGAGAAAATAAAGTTTACATTCAGTGTTACATTTGAAGCTGAAGTACAATAATACTCATTTATTGAACTTGGGAAAGAAGATTGACCCGTCCATAGTGCTATAGATAAGAATATTTAGTTTGTAAACGTTATCTTCATGCAAAATTTTCCGCACGTCTTCTGACAGTGGTGGATTTAGAAAAATATTTGGCTGGCGGGGAAGGGGAATGGAGGGCTAATGTGATTTTATGGATCGTAAAAAATACCAGTCTTCTCAAAAGTGTGGTTGCTTACTGTTACAGAAATGTACCTTAAATGTACTTGGATCAATAGAACAAAACTCCAGTTTCCCTGCGGCGATTGAATATATTTTGGCTACATAATGTTGGACACGATTTTGGGGGGAGGGCTTTCAGCTCGGTAGTCCCCCCCCCTTAAAACCGCCCCTGGGTCTTCATGACTTACGATATGCCTCACATAGGATGATTCTGTTTTCCTAGTATATTTACACTTTTTCGTCCGTAAGTATTTATAACCATTTTGCTTAATTTCTCAAACTTTCACGAACAGTAGCATGTTTTGTGGGGAAAGGCACTCGCCCACGTAGACGAACATAGCATAAATATAATACCGATGACCATGGTCATCTCATTTATATTTTTCTTCTTTGCAGTAAACGGTGCATTTCTTACGTATTCTGCTGCAGAATTTCACCAACAGCGTAGGAGGAGATTTCTTAATTGAAGACGGCTGTGTATGACAGGCACCAGTGTCTTTTGTTTCAGTTTCAACACACGCACACACACGCATGCACACACACAATAGTTAAGTAAGAATATGTTATTCTGATCTAAATAGGGCATCGTCGTTTATTAACTCACATCCGCATTCTTCGTCAGCGCCATTACATAAAAACAACAATAAAATGGGAATTGGACCAAAATCGCAAAATGCACATTTCGTACATTGGCTTGTGATCTTGTCATCAACTAGTTACCACCACGTAAGCACTACATATCAAGTGCAGACAGGCAGTAAATAAACGTATTGAACGGCGCATGAGAAATAGGATAACAAAATTCGCAATTTTACCATTTTTACAGTAGGTCTAGCTTAATGTGTTGCTTAACCCTTTCTCCAAAGTTATTTTAAATTACGACATAATTTTAAGAAAAGATGACAGTAGGCAAAGCAATCAAGTTTAGAGATTCTGTGGGGTAGGCATACCGAAAATAATGGGGTTGGGTACAGAAAATGGTAATGCAGGAGCATTTACAATTATAGGGCAGATGCAGTGTAAATTGTAGAGTAGGGACATAATAATAATTATGGGGCAGAGGTACACCAAATTGTAAGGTAGATAAATGTAAGGCAGTGACATTAAAAATCATGTGGTAGAGGTAAAGAAAGTTGTAGGGTAGGTGCACTGAATATGTTAAGCAAGGATATTAAAAATTATGGAGCAGATGTACAGAAAATTATAAGGTAGGACCACTAAAAATGTAGGTACAGGGGCACGGCAGAGGTACAGAAACTTTTGTTATAGAGTAGGGCACAACAAATTGCAAGGTAGTTGTAATTTAAAAAATGTGTGACGGTGACAGGGACACTAGAAATCATGGAGCATTGGCAGGTACACTAAAAACTGTGGGACAGGGGCATAAAAATCATGGAGCAGGTTAAGAGGAATTAGAAATTTCAGGGTAGAAGCACTGAAAATTGTAGGGCAGATATACTGAAAATTTTAAGGCAGTGGCACGGAAAATTGTAATACAAGGGCACTAAAAATCATCGGACAGCGACGTTAAACACAGCAGGCCAGAAATATTTAACAGATCATTATATTAACATTTTAGTACACATTTTAATAATTAAGCCCAGCTAGCAAACCCACAAGACCGAATCACCTACCTCAACAAGACGTTAAATAAAATTAATTAATAAGCCACCCCTAATGTTGGTCAGCAGCAGAATAATAAAGGCTAATCAATCTTAACAGCCTTTGCCTGACTTCGCATATTGTGAAAATAAATTAGTTTGAACATTCCTACAAAAATACGCGAATACAATTTTAATACTACTTATACGCTTATAACTTTATAAGTTGTGACAATCTCCGCCCCTTACAATATTATTTCTGACGGATGCATGCTATACAAGTCGCGAAACCCAACACAAGTGTATTTTCCCGCTATGTGTATTAAATTATTTCGTCTCCTACGATATCAATTTGCGTGGGAAGTCTTGTCGCACTCTTTTTTGACATTATTTAGGCGTATACGAAATAATTTATATATTTAACGTAATTACAAAAATACGTCGGAATGTCAAATGGAGTTTGCAATGCCAAACGTTAAAAACAAACGTTTGTTTGGAACCAGCGCCCTCGTGTGACGACAGAACTAATGGCGCCCATTGTACAAAAGTGTTGTTGGCTAAAAGATTGAGTTCTGCTATTGACTTGCCAGCAATTATAATGATGGTATCGTCTGCAAACAATGTAGGTATACAGCACGGTCGTAGAAGAACAGGTCTGGACACTCGCCTGGAAACTTGACCCCCTTGTTGTTTGGCTGTAGTTCACCAAGTTACCGAGAATATTGTGTTTTATTGGCGCTGATGTTACGGCGGTCGGACTAATCTCCGCCCACTTCCTTTCCGCTAAAATAAACAATTTATCAAAACGTATTTTTTATCAATTTAAGAAATACTTTCTTCGCTCACAATTTTAAGAAAAGGCTCCAGCAATCTTTATTTACTGTAAAAATAAATCAATGGAAAAAAGTGGGCGGAGTTTGAGTCCGACCGCCCGGAAAACAGCGCCAAAAAGTACGACATTCTCGGTAACTTGACGAACTACAGCCAAATAACAAGGGGGTCAAGCAAAATACATTGTTAAATAAGCGAGTGTCCAGATAAACAGCATGGCTAGATTTTTTACAATGTCAAGTGTCTTTTCATCTCTCGCTTGGGGGATGCCATGAATTTCCAGGTTATTGATTCTTGAGTACTGCTTGAGGCTTTCGTTTTCCATTTTTAGTTCATCGATGTCTTTCCGAACGCAAGGCTCTTACATTAGTTCACCACTTTTTTAAAGCAATTTGTTCACCACTTTTTAAAGTCCTTGGCTTTTGAATTCATTTGCGTCTTCGTAAAGACAATTGGTTCTTTCAGCTTCGAGTTTTATTTATGTTGGTGAATCTAACTAGCTACTTGCTTAGTTGCAATTACAAAAAATCTTGCCTGGGGAGTTCTGTAACCCTAATTTCTATGGCAACCTGTTTGCTTGCATAGAGATAGGGGTGGAACATGTTCCCTTCCCCCTCCCGACCGTTTGGTGTAATGTGTAAGTAAGGTTACGTCTACTATCTACTACATATGTGTTAATAGTTTGGCACAGGCACAATTTATGCCACTTTATTGCTGGTAGCAGTAAGGGGTGTGAACTGACCAACCAATCACGGGCAGGAACGTCATTTCAGATTTTTCATTTTGTGGGGGGGGGGGGCAAGATTTTTTGCGACAGTGACGTTGCATATTTTTTTATTAATTAAGCATGTATAAATTAGAAATTTTAGTAATAAAACTACAATTTTATGTGCTTACTTACGTTAGTATTATTAATAATACATCGCCATCTTGAATTTTTGTATTTTATGCCATAACCTTTCTACTGGATAAATTTATGCAACTTTAACCTAGCTACAGAATGGAATGCATATTAAGGGAGTGTTAAACATTGTAAACCTTTGTCGTTAATGTTATTCGAGATCGAATTAGGGTGGATTGCAGAGTCAAGTGAGGAAAATCTTGAGGTAAAGGTGAAACTAAGGAGAACTTGAGTGAAATCTAAGAATTTTTCGTTTGCATTGCAGAGTCAGGAAACTGAGATATCTCAGTTGAGGTGAAGTGTTACCACAATATTCGCGAGAAAAATAAATTCTCTTCGTGCATCGACTTGCGAATGTAGCTCAAATGTATATGATTTCCAATTTATTGTGCACAAAACTTACATGACAGTGAATCGTTAACATATCTTTAGTGTTTTTCATACTGTAAAGCTGAAAAAATGCAAAATAAAAATGATAAAATATACGTTGCCGATTCTGTTTATAAAATGAAATTGTAACCACTTTGTTTATAAAATGGCATCGTAACCATTTTGTTTGATAACAAAAGAGACATAATAAAAAAACACGACATCGCTTTCATGTAAAAATGTACAACGAATATAAATGGTGTTGTAGATGCCAATGCAGTCTTTCTTTTACACCGTGATTATGTTCCTCCTCCAAAATATTACCAGTTAATTTAAAATAAGAATATTACTCTCCCCCATGTGGCATTATAACTTCAATTTACGGCCGCCATGATTGATTTGCAGCCTGAGACATTTTTAAGGAAGATTTGAGGATACCTTACGAAATTCTTAGTTTTTCCTTAGATTTCACTCACTTTTCGTCTCTGCAATGAAGGGTTCTCACAGCTCACTTAAGAGAAGCCTTAGATTTTTCTCAATATGACTGGGCAATCGGCCCTTACAGTTAGAAAATTCGCACCTCTTACTTCCGCAATTCTATCTCGAACAATATTAGCTACAAACAAAGATTTACGATGTCAAGAGTTTCCTTAATATGTAATCAGCTCTGTAAAGTTACATAAAATTTACCCAGGAGGGCAGGGGCCTGTCACTGGATAGGGCAAATGCTTCTCTTATTGACGACCTCGGTCGTAGAAGAACAGGTCTGGACACTCGCCTGGATATTTGACCCCCTTGTTGTTTGGCTGTAGTTCACCAAGTTACCGAGAATATTGTGTTTTATTGGCGCTGATGTTATGGCAGTCGGACTAAACTCCGACCACTTCCTTTCCGCTAAGATAAACAATTTACCAAAACGTATTATTTATCAATTTATGAAATACTTTATTCGCTCACAAATTAAAGAAAAGGCTCCAGCAATCTTTATTTACTTTATAAATTTAACAATGGAAAAAAGTGGACGGAGTTTGAGTCCGACCGCCGGATTACAGCGCCAAAAAGTACGGCATTCTCGGAAACTTGTCGAACTACAGCCAAACAAGGGGGACAAGCAAAATACATTGTTAGATAGGCGAGTGTCCAGACCACGGTCGTAGAAGAACAGGACACTGGCCTGGATATTTGACCCCCTCAAATATCCAGGCGAGTGTCCAGACCTGTTCTTCTACGACCGTGTTGACGACTAACGATTCCGGTTGTACCAACGTCAACATGTGATTCAAAGTTGGAAGTATTGTTTTGCAACTTAAGCATTTTAACGATATTAACGCTGTTGTAAATGAAATGGAAGTTACTTTTTGAAATTAAAGGTTTTTAAAGTGTTTCGTAAATAGAGAAAACTCTCCAACGATTATTTATGGCGTTGAGTTGGACTTCCTGACTAAACATTACACTGCCGTCGTTGGTCAAACTTGTGAAAGCCGTTACAAATTTTAAATTAGACGAGAGCAAACATAATTTTAATTTAAAATAATAAAACAAAAGGTATAGTTAGTGCAACGTTTGATTGAGTAAAATTACTTATTAGCCTATGTTAAATTTATAAAATGATATGATAACCATTAATTCGCGGAACCGGTAAAAATAATAATACGAGGGTTTTTCGTTCCTTTACAAAGTTCAGACATGTTAGACAAACTTTTTACAGTATAATATAAAGTTTCAAAAGAAATATTTAACAACCCATTCTAATGAAAAGATGAATATATATATATTTTTTAAATACATAAAGATTACTTATACGTATACTGATCATAGCAACCCGATTTCAAACGTGTACTGATAGTCGACTGGTAAAGAGCGTGTTGAAAGTAAAGGGACGTAAGTTTGAATCCGCATCCCGGCAAGATATATATATATATATATATATATATATATATATATATATATATATATATATATATATATATATATATATATATTCGTGGTCTTACAAATTAAAAACAAGTCACAAGACAATTTACACACACATTTAATATACGGCATCGCCTTTACTAAGGTTAATTCTACTACAGGTTAGAAAGATCAATGTTATAAGTTTGGCACAGGGAAAATTTCTGCCTCTCTTGAGCGCTGGTATCGTTAATGCACCAAACTGACCAATCACAGAGCTTTCCTGAATTTTAAGATTTATTAAGTTGATAGTTTAAAACGCGAAATTAGTTTCTTTTCACTTAAAAATTAAATTAAATTGCAAATATAATTTCCAAGTTTATTTAAATTTAATTTTACTACGGTTTCGTATTTATCTGGTCTCTTAGCGATCGAAGCGAAACTAGTGGCAGTAATTTTCCCTGTGCCAAGCTCTCCCATAAGAAAACGTATTTTCTTTCTAACCTGTAGTAGAATTAACCTTACCTTTACCAATACTTTTACTTCCACCAACGACGAGATTGCGATACTAGCACACTCTTGCAGGTAACGATGTAAACAAGCATGGTCAATGCGCACCACATTATTTCAGATAAAATTTCATGCTGCGCGGTTGGTGCCTCTGGAAGTATTAGCGAGCGAAAAACACTACAGAGATAGAAAAAAAAAGTAACCCGGCAATGAGTGAACTCTTTTTTCCCTTCCATACTTTAAATTGCGAGGAACTAGAGATGGGCGTTATTTAACGTAACCGTTAAAAATAACTGTTATAAATTTGTAACACGTTACTCGAGTAACACGTTCCGCATTTTACACTGTTATTTTTGGAACGTTTAATGACGTGTTATAACTTTTATGGGACGTGAAACTGTTCTAACCCAGCACGCGCATGCGCACAGTTCCTACTTCGGCAACTCTTTCTCCGTCTTCAAGTCATCTTTCTCCGTCTTCAAGTCATCTCTCTCTCTCTCTATCACTCACACACACACACACACAAATGCGCAGTGCGCGTAGATCCTTACTGCGCATGCGTACGAGTTCTTTTTTGGAACGACTTGATGTCAGGACGTTTCTTGTACTGCGCATGCGTAAGAGTTCTTTTTTGGAACGACTTGATGTTAGGACGTTACTTGTACTGCACATGCGTAAGAGTTCTTTTTTGGAACGACTTGATGTCAGGACGTTACTTGTACTGCGCATGCGTAAGAGTTCTTTTTTGGAACGACTTGATGTC